>JAKVIS010006601.1:0-10147 GCA_033119425.1 Bufotes viridis
TGTTGGTGTTGTTAAATCCCTGTGTTATGCTCCGCCCCTTTAGGCCCTGAATTGGACATAACAAAGTGCATCAGTTTTGCCTGGAGAATTCCTTTAATCTATGCACAACACAAGCATGGCATAATCATGGTTTTCTGCCAAATGGTGCCAGGAATGAGGGATAACAATCCCAATTGGAGGTTACATGGTGCATAAAAAATGACAAGTGTATTTTATTTTGCAGTTTTTCCATTGGCAGAATGCTATGTACGTTTTTGTATTGATGGTGGAGGGGTGTTGGTCTTTTTCTCCCGGGGATGTGACTGGCTGGCCGTGACTCCCTCTTGCTTGTGGTGCTAAGAGTAGATCGCTCCACTAGTCACATTATGTCTTTTATGAAACAACCCCTTTAAATCTATATACTATACACATGTGTACAACATCCGGTTCGACATCGCCGCAGCCAATGACAGGCCGTGGCAGTGTCAGGCTCCACTAGCGACCATGTGACCATTTGTCATGACGCAAGGGGAGGCTGACGCTGCCGTGGCCTGTGGTTGGCTGCGGCAATGTTAAAGCAGATGTTTACATAGAAGGACCCAGCAGAGCGTCGCAGGTCGAGAGTGGGGAGTCGGGACCGGAAGCATCTTCCCTTTGCAGGTCTGACAGATTGGGAGTTTTGCAAAAAATAAAGATAAAAAAAATAAACATTCTTGCAAAACCCATTTAAGGCTAATTTCACACAACCGTATTATGAACAAATCCGGTTGTATTATCTTTAACATACCCAAGACGTATCCATCTCTAGGACCATTGTAAGTCAGTGGGGGACGGATCAGTTTTCTATTGTGTCCGAGAAAACGAATCCGTCCCCATTGACTTACATTGTGTGTCATGACGGATCCGTCTTGCTCCGCACCACATGGCAGACAGAAAAAGCTGCTAGCAGCATTATTCTGTCCGCGACGGGGATGCAACCAAACAGAACAGAATGCCTTCTGATGCACTCTGTTTCATTCAGTTCAGTTTTGTCCCCAATAACAATGGGTCCGACTACTGGGGTCCCCCCCAATCACAACAACAGGGCTCATGTCCCCCGTTAGAATAGAGCGGCTGAGTACATGCACTAAGCTATCCCCAGCAACCCCATATAGCTGAACAGAAGTGCACACGCATGTCTGCCGCTCCATGCAAACAAGGGAACATGGGACCCCCTTGTCTTGATCATTGTGGGACCCCAACGGTCAGATAAGGAATAAGTTGTTTAATGGAAACAACTTAGACCAGGCAAGGTAACTTTGCAGGAACCTGGAGGGAGAAGATGGAGCAACGGTGCATGTCCCCAGTGCACTTAACTGCTCATTTGCATATAGATTAAAAGTACTTTACTTTTTCTCCAGAATGAAGCAAGTGATCGCTGAGTGAAAGGTATCATTACATTCAGCACTGCCGGCAGTGGGCCTGGTCTTACAGTGAATTTCCCGCTGACACACTCCCTTTAAAACCCTGGTCATGGATAAAAAAAATTAGATCATAGTAAAAAAAAAAAAAATAAGCATTTTGAAAAAATCTGAATATTTTTGTGCAGTAGTTTGCTCCTGAGTGTAGTATTGATTGATTGATTCTGAGCTCTAATCGCATTCAACCCATTGTCTCCCATACGTCTTACGGTTTCTATGAGATTCTGTGCCCGATCCTAAAGTGAAGTTTTACCACAATATATATGAATTCACACAACACAGTAGGACGCATGGCTGCCCCGGGTGCCCCCCCACACACACATATACCCATCAGGTACTGGTTTGAAGAGCGGAGGCTGTTCTTGGCTTCTAGAAAGTCAGGAAGGGGACTGGCAAATATTTTAATTCAGTTCTTTCATGATGATATAATAGTCCTGACTGGTACTGAAGCGGCACAATCAGTACCTTGATTTTTCTTTAAAGTTCATTATGTCCCTTTGAGAAAGCATTTGGGTGGAATTGCTGTTTAAGATTAGATATGCTGTAAATGTGCATAAAAATCAGATCCACATGACCGGGATCATACCTCCAGCGGGCGGACCTGCAGAACTGGTGCTGGTAACCGTATTAATGCTTCCTTTTCTTCTTTACAGTCATGTTTTTACGTTGTTTTTCTTCTGTATAAAACAAGACGTGATATCTGTAAAGGCAAAATTCCCCACATTTGGGGCTCATGCACATAAACTTATTTTTTGTCCGCATCCGATCCGCATTTTTTGTGGGTTGGATGCCGACCCTTTCACTTCAGTGGGGCCGCGAAAGATGTATGTCTGTTCTGCGGCGCCGCAAAAAAATAGAATATGTCCTATTCTTGTCCTTATTGCGGACAAGAATAATGGGCCGGACGTTCCTTTCCGCTAAAATGCTACTGTCATGTACATAAGCCCTTTTAAGTGTTGCCCTATAAGATGCACTGGTGAAGAGAAGTTAGTGGGTGCACCTCATGAGGCTCCCCTATAAAAATGAGGCAAATCCAGAATGCAGAAAGGACTCGCTTGAGGTTTTCTTACCATCACTTGAACCCCCTGATTCCGGAGAGGCTCAAGCACCTTCAGTTTACATAGCGACGAGGCCATTTAGTTTGTGCAGATCCGTCCGTTAACTCTTTAATAGGACAGTTCTGGTGACAGACCAACGTGTGGACATCACATACAGTCTGCGGTCATCCATGTTTCTCCAGTCGCATCCAGAGCTGCATTTATAATTCTTTTGGTTTCCAGCAGTATTGATATGATATGCAGATTTGGACGGGATTAAATGGTACTGAAAAGCAGGACTGGATCTCTGCCCTGCTTCGCATTGTGTTATTGATGGTGGGGACCCAGTGGTTTGTGTGTTAGTGATCACTCATGTATCACTCTTTGACTAGGTGTGTCTTCTCTCTTCCCTTGTGCTGGCCGCAGAGACGTAGCCCGGTAAGATAAGCGTTGCTACATATCTGATATTTCTCACTTATGTATATATATTTTTTTTTGTATGTAATGGGATGTTTGAATTGAGGCTTTGCTTTAGTTTGCCGAGCCAGGGTTGAGTTTCCTTCTTAGCAGTACCTGGGTTGCAGCTTCCTCAAGCCTCCGATGTTTGCAGGACATTAACCAGTTTACCTCCTCATAAGCCATTCAACCAGTTGTATTTCAGCACAGCTTCACTCCCAGTTATATCTCTCATGCCACCAGGTATAGCTCCATGTAGGCTCTATTCACTCACGAATCAGTTAGCTCTACAACAGGCCACCATTTAGTAAGTTATGCACCCAAACAATTTCACTGTGTGACCATAAAGCCTATCACATCTCCAGTAGGATTTATGCGATACCGTGCGGCCACGTCATAAGTTGTATCCCTTGCTGCTGCCCCTTATGTCTTCATATAGCCTGATGATTGCCACCATTCAGTAAGTTTTGCAAAAACCATTCCAATACTCCAGGGATGCTCAACCTGCGGCCTTCCAGTTGTTGTAAGACTACAACTCCCATCATGCCCTGCTGTAGGCTGTCTGGGCATGCTGGGAGTTGTAGTTTTGCAACAGCTGGCGGGCTGCAGGTTGGGCATGTCTGCAATACACCATGCAGCCAATTATATCTATAGATCGATATCCTTGATAACTTGCACCCACTTATAACTAGAGTTGAGCGAACTTCTATTTTTAGTTCGGCGTTCGGGTTTGGGTTATCGTAGCATCCCGTCATGTGATCAGTGCAGAGGACGTGGCTCAGTACTGGATCACCTCTTATTCAGTCCAGTGCTGAGCCACGCCCCCTGCACTGATCACATGACTGTGACGTCACCCCAGGTCCTTAGGGTTGTCCAAGGTTCGGGTTCAATTAAGCAGCCCCTTATGGATTCCAAATGCTGTTATGGTCCGCGGTAGCGGAATCCATAACGGGATGCTACGATAACCCAACCCGAACTTTGGACGCCGAACTAAAAATAGAAGTTCGCTCAACTCTACTTATAACACTATCAGCTACCAGTAATGCTGCTCAAGCCACCATTCAGCAAGTTTCACATATTACCATGCAGCCAAATATTCCTTCAGATGGCAGAGGCATACAGCATTAGAAATCGGTATAATGCCGTGCGCTCCTGCAAGATGAGCAGTGTCCAGAACGGAGCATCATGCTCAAACAGGGAACGTGATTTCCGGACTGCACACACTCATGTGAATAAGCCCACAAAGTATCTGCCTGACGTACAACAAAAACGAGATGTGAACAGCCCCATACACTGTCAGTTTTTCCATTTTGCATCAGCGTGCGCATCCATCTTCTGGCCGTTTTGCATCAGTTTTTAACGACAAAATGAATTTCATTGGCATTTTTTTTAAATCCCAACCCCTGCTGTGCCCTCAGTATATATTATGGCCCCGATAGTGCCCTCATATTATAAACGGCCTTTCCTAATGCCCCTAGTATCATATATGCCCACATAGTGCCCCCTAGAAGCATATATGCCCCCATATTCTACACCCTGCCACCAGTTATAGCTTTAGATGTCCTCTCTCTGACACCCTGACACCAGTTATATATTTCCATCTACCTCCAAAAAAATGGTAGCTGTGTTTCAGAAGGGAACCTCTGCTCAACCCGGATGTACTGGAAAAATATACGTAGTCTGCATTATAAGAAAAATATTTTGTATAAAATTTGCTGCTTTGGACAACTCCGCATTTTTTGGGGGCACATTGTTATATTTTGGAGGATGTAATTTTCCCCAACTGGATAAAATCTAAGTTATACAACGAATCTGCTTTCATCTCCCTGCAAATAATCGGATCCATGAGTCCGCTAACACAGACAAGCTATTGTCTCCTAGTTCTTGTATGGTTTGGTGTGACGGTAAGGATCATTGTGTGTCTTCATAACCCGAATAACCAACAGGTCTTACTAAAATGTAGTGCTTGGATGAAAGGGAACTGTCCCCAGCGACCTCCCTATCCAACTCTGCATAGACACAGCTGTAGTTCACCTCAATAACACATTGTTTTTTTTTTTGTTGATCCAATTCCCGAGTTATGATATCTTTTTCTGAATATGCATCAGGCCTTTGGTGCAATGAGGGCATCACCATTGCTCTTGTTGCACCCGAGCTCTGCTCATTTCTGTGGCCAACCCCTCCCAGCAGCCACAATGGGAATGGAGCCTCGGATCAAAAAAGAAAAACAGCGTTTTAATCAAGTGGACTACAGCTATGCGTCTATGCAGACAGCAGGATAGGGAGGTCGCTGGTGACGGGTTCTCTTTTAAAGTTTGTAGTGTCACTTTTTTTTCTGCTCTGCCTAATGTAACCAGCTTCATAAAATAGTAATGCGTGTCTGCAGGGTGCATGGATAACCAGTGCATGCCGTGTGCTTTAATACGTGTCTGTTTTTATTAATAGGGCACAATTAAGAGACACTTGTCAAGTAAGTAGAAGGATCGGAGGGAATTTTCTCTGTCTAGAGTCGTATTAGTATAGCTTCTCTGTTAGTGCACTATCATAGCATTTCCTGAGTGTGCAGAACATTACAGATGCCTTCACTGAATACTCTGCACGTCGGCTGGATACCACTGTGCCACGCCAATGCTCTGTGTAGCTGTATGGAGCTTTTTGGCGGTGGATAGTGTTGAGCGAACTTGTTTTTTAAGGTTTGCATCCAAAGTTCGGGTTATCGAAGAATCCAAATTCCGTTATTGTCCGTGGTAGTGGAATCCATAAGTGGATTCTTCGATAACCCGAACTTTGGATGCAGAACTTAAAAAACAAGTTCACTCAACACTAGCGGTGATCATCTCATCCATGCATCCAGTTCAAATTAGATTGTCCTAATCAGTAAAAAAAATTTTTAAAAAAGTTACCCATTCCAATCATAGACACTTGGCGCTTTACCGAAGTGTCTAATTTAAAGGGGTTTTCCGGGATTTTTTTAGCTAATGACCTATCCTGTGGATAGGTCATCAGTATCTGATCGGTGGGGGTCCGACACCTGGGACCATCCGACGATCAGCTGCCTGAGAAGGCACGGCACTCGCAGTAGCTCCACGGCCTTCTCTCAGCTCACCAAGCACAGCGCCGTACATTGTATAGTGGCCGTGCTTGGTATCGCAGCTTACCTCCATTCACTTGAATGGGGCTGAGCTGCGCCTTCGCCATGTGACCGTTGAACGTGACGTCACATGGCATAGGCAAAGCTGCCAGAAGTCTACGGTGTTGCTGCAAGGGCTGGCGCCTTCTCGAACAGCTGATCGTTGGGTATCCCAGGTGTAGGATCCCCCCAAATCAGATACTGATGAGCTATCCAGAGGTTAGGTTATCAGTTACAAAAATCTCATTAAAAACCTGTTAACTGGTATGAATACAACCTTAAAACCCCTACCAAGCTAACTCCTTTTCCAGTTACTGATATGACACGTACCTGGTAGTGTGTTTCTAGAAATCGGCATCCCTAATGTTTTATACACTGTGTAGCTGAATATTTTCTTGATATTAATGTGACTAATATCTGTATAACATGTAACGGCACTACCCGCTAACTCAGTAGGTTGCATCTTGTGTAAAGAGCAAGGAAAGCCAGGTCTCGTGGTGGTGACGTTTTCTAGATGATATTGCAGCATCATAGATGTTTTAGTGTGGCCACATATAAAATATATATAATAATAATGATTGAAAAAATTGCAAATATTGCAAAAATTGTACCTTGTAAGAGTTCATGGTGCAGTCCAGACTGCTCTTAACAGACCCAAGTAACGGCATACTGCTAGGATATGCTATCACTTTAAGATTAGTGGGGGTCTGACCTCAGGGATCTCCACTGATCCTGAGAATGAAGGGGACACCGCATATGTCCTACACAGCATCATTGCAGGCGACCGGCTGTGCGGCGAACTGCAGCCGACTCTATTAACTTGGAATGGTGCTGTGCTGCAGGTCACTGTGCATTGGGTGTCCGGAGCACCACAGTGCAGGAAAGAGGTGAAAGGGTACCCAGTATTAAACCAGCCTTGCATCCCCTTCATTCTCAGGATCGGCGGGGATCCCACAGGTCAGAGTCTCACAGACCATAAAATGATGGCATATCTTAGCATATCCGTATGATAGCAATTCCCCCATAAGCGACTCCATTTCTTCTTTCGCACTATTCTTTGGGCAAAAATAAGCATCAAATATGGATGATTCACTTCAAGATGATGGAATAAAAGTATCGGAAAGTAAAGGTATATATTGGTTTCCATAACTCAAATAGAGAAAAACACTGAAATCAAATTTAAAGGCTATTTGCCTTTTATTATTATTGTTACATTGTACTCATTTTGAGCTAAAAATCTTTTTTTCAATTGGTTTTTAATAAAAATGTTGAACCTTTGTCTTTGTGCAGCCTTGAGATTCTCTAGTAGCAGGCTCTGAATTTTCACTGTGCTCCAGCAGTCGTCAGCTGACGGCTTCTTATCTCTGATCTCTGACCTTCTAAACACTCATTATAATTAAATTCTTATCTTTAACTTAAAGGGGTCCTCTCACTTCAGCAAGTGGCATTTATCATGTAGAGAAAGTTAATACAAGCCACTTGCTAATGTATTGTTATTATCCATATTGCTTCCTTTGCTGGCTTGATTCATTTTTCCATCACTTTATAAACTGCTCATTTCCATCGTTATGACCACCCTGCACTCCATCAAAGGTGGTCATGCTTCCACACTACAGGAAAAAGTGTCGGCCTCTCTGGTGGCCGGGACCATGGGAGCTCACATAGGCTGATGCTTTTTCCTATAGTGTGCAAGCACGACCACCACTGATGGATTGCAGGGTGGTCGTAAACATCCAGTGTATAATACGATGGAAAAATGAATCCAGCCAGCAAAGGAAGCAATATGGAGAATCACAATACATTAGTAAGTGCCTTGTATTAACTTTCTCTACATAATAAATGCCATTTGCTGAAGTGAGACAACCCCTTTAAAAATGGTTTATGACCTTTTAGTAATTTAGAAGGTTTATTAGATTGTCAAACAATTAACTCTTTATGACAGAGCGGCTCAATATTTTAAATAAAGACCAATTGAAAAAATAATTTTAGCATAAAATGAGTAAGGTGATCATAGCCTTTAATCTGCAGAGGGTTTCCAGATTCTAGGCATATTAGCTAATACATAGGTTTGTGCACACCGGCTGAGAGGTAGGCCTCCCACGTCTGTGAAAACTTTACAATGTTTCTACAGGTGAAGAGATAGCAAGGCCGAGGCGTTCAACTCCTACAGCTGAGATTGCAAGGTTAGTGCCAAATGTGCAAAATAAAGTGCAAATGGTTGCAGATTACAGCCAGCGGAGGCTGGTTACAGATCCGCCAGACTGTGTTGCAATCATTAGCAATTTTTTTGAATTCTTATCACCTTTCTATAATTGCTACAAATGAGTAAAATAATCCACTGTGAAGTTCCAGGCGTTAATTGGTTTCATGTCTTCGTTATAAACTTTAGTAAGAAAGCACCTGGTGAATTATTCGGTCCTCCTCTGGAGACTGCCTTTGAAGGTCCACGGTCTGAAGGTAAAGATGAGTCTTTTGAACCTAAAATAGTAAAGTGATTACCTTTTCACTACGTGTCTTACTGAGTCTTCTCCCCTGCAGTGGATCGCTGCACCATCGGCCTGCTGCCTCCTCTCCATTTACAGTATATCCTCCAAATACCGCTTTAGCAGTCAGAAATTGGCTGCTGTAGTCATATGATGTGCCATCGTTGTGGTTGATGTGTCATCGGGCGCCATGGCACAACCAGCAATAGGGAAGATCATTTCTGTAAATTGAAAAGGATGAATTATGCAGCATAAATCAACATGCTGCAGATTTAAAATCTATAATGCAAGTCAATTTACGGAAAAAAAAATGTTTCGCATTATGTGTATGATGTTTCTTCCTCTTTGCTGATACTGGAAAAGGCATTTGCAGACCGTTTTGGGCTGCTTATCCATCATCGGTACAGAGAAGGTTACTTGTTGGTTAGATGAGGTCATCTAATTCATCTCATCTAGCCAATTAGCACCCTGCTATGTACTGAAGAGGAGCAAGAACCCGAAACAGCCGACTACAGATGGGTGTCTATTCGCTTTGGATGAGTCTTTGCTTTGGCTGGTTTGAGGTGTTTTCTTCCTTTTGGAGGAGAGCTACTAGACATGCATTAAACACAATAGTAACACAGGGTGCAATAAGCTCCCCCTAGTGGTGGCAAAATTTTATCGTGAAAATCTATTGCAATTTTTTATTTGTTTTGTTTTTTTCCAGTTTCTCTAGACCAGTCTGAAATATGGGGAGCCTCTCAAATAGGCACCGCAGCTCCAGAATCTCCAGTGCTGTCAAGACCGTTCCCAACTGGAAGTAAGTAGTTTGTCCTTGCCATACGGCCATAAGGTATTATAGTGCAACTACAAACTTCAGTCTCTAATGTAAAACCTGTGCTGGCAGAAAACTTGCAAAGTAAGGCAAAATGTGACTGTTTTGCAACAGGTTTAGCCACCAGTGGTAATTAATACAGTACACACCAGTACTTTTTTTTTTTTCAAAAGTTACTTTGATTGAAGAAAACCAGATAAAACTACATCTGAACAGAGTCCCAAAAATAGAAACATAGCAACATTTATTAAGACTAGCGATTTACCGTATATGACGGTCTTAATCCCCATGCACAGGCCTCTACGTAACTTTGGCACTTGATGCCACTGGCCGTGCGGCATGGTTTGAACTACGCCAGCTCCCTTCCTGGCGTAGTTTAAGATCATCTTCTAAAAACCCTTTGCAACAAAATCTGCGCCTTTAATATGCAACTTGTGGAGTATATTTCTTAATAGTGACTCCCATAGTGAACATAAATGAAGCCAGGTTGGTTGGGGTAAGGCTTCCAGCTGTTTGCAGGGGCTGCGGCCCTCAAGTAAGTGATGTAGCCTCTTCATTGTATACCAGGCACAGCGCCATGCATTGTATAGTGGCTGTGTCTGGAATCGCCACTCAGTCCCATTCACTTGAATGAGTTGATCTACCCCAGGCCTAAGAGTTGCAGTTCCTTCAAACAGCCAATTTGCAGGTCCCCAAATTCTGCAGGACCTGCAAAGGAAAGCTTACTTACCTGCATTCTGGCACTGACTCCCCGCTCCTTTGTCAATGTTTCGGTTTGACATCGCCCC
>JAKVIS010006602.1:0-10238 GCA_033119425.1 Bufotes viridis
AAAAATTGGGCTGGTCTTAAAATTTTCAATAAATTGTTCAGCAAATACGGAACGAGATACGGGAAGACATACTGGAGCCTTTCCGTTTTTGCGGACCCATTGACTTGAATGGAGCCACTAAAGCGTGATTTGCGGACAAGAATAGGACATGTTCTATATTTGAACGGAAAAACGGAAGGCATACGGAGAAACTTCAGTATTTTTTGCAGTCCCATTGAAGTGAATGGTTCAGTATACTGTCAGTATACTGAACTGAAAAAACTGCCAGTATACTGTCCGCAAAATACTGTCATGTGCATGAGGCCTTAAAGTCAGCAGGCACTACTAACTGTGGCATCTACAGGGTTAACACAATCATGGACCGGTTTAATTTTCTCCAATCGATGCTCAAGGCGTTGGCGTTGGGATTGCAGCGTGCATAGTACTTGAGCATCGATTGGAGAAAATAAAACCGGTCCATGATGCTCCACCTTTTTACAGTGGAGCTTCAGAAGAAGGTGACCATCTTCTTCTGAAGCTCCACTGTAAAAAGGTGGAGCATCTGTAGAAGTCCCACCAACATTTGCAGTAAAAATACCCTTTACCCTACCCTTTACTACTACCTGTTCTCGTGGGACAATATGACAAGTCATTCATTACCTTGTGAGCTGTGTCTGTGTTTGGTTTTATCGTGACTAGCTCACACATACTTGGTTTAGGATGTGGGATGATGCAATTAGGAAACCTTTATTTGTTTTACTACATTTTTTCAAAAATGCAATAATGTGAAAAAGATAAAACATGAATAAATCAACACTTATTAATGTTTCCAGATTGATGAGCTGCCAGAAGGGGCCGTGAAGCCACCTGCAAACAAATTTCCAATCTTCTTCTTTGGCACCCATGAAACGTAGGTTTTTACTTCTTCCTGATTATTTTAGTTTTTATGTGAAATATATTGTAAATTACATACAGACCATGCCCATGTGCTTATTCGTATACATGGAAGCAAAACAAATGCAGGCTGACCTTTATGTAATAAAATGTCAGGTAGTCACTGGTGGAGACTTACTGTATTTTTTTCCCCTATAAGACGCACCTGCCCAAGAGGAGGAGAATAAGAAAAATATTTTTAATCAGACCTCAGCTCAGAGGCCCAATCAGACCCCAAATGTTAATCAGACCTCAGCTCAGACCCCCAATGTTAATAAGACCCCCAATCAGACCAGCTCAGAGCCCCAATGTTCATCAGACCCCGATGTGAAAAAGAACCCGATTCAGACCTGCGCTCAGAGCCTCAATATGAATAAAACCCCTCCATTTAGACCCCCATTGTGAATGACCCTCCCCCCCCCCCAGAAGACTTCAGATCAGAGGCTCAATGAGAATGACCCTCAAGCAGACCTCAGAATAGACCCCCATGCTCAGAGCAAACAAAAAAAAAAATAATCAGCATTGTTGCCGCTCCTGACATCCACGCTCTTCTTGTGCTGTGACCCGATGCCGAACAGCGTGAGGTGACAGACATCCAACGTCCTCATCTTGTGCGCAGTCACAGCACAGAGAGTGGCCGAGTACAGAGCCAGGGGAGCGCTGCATTCACCACTTCCCGGTCCTCCTGTACTAATGAGGGGTTCCATAATGAAAGTGCTCATTAGTATTCATCCCATAAGACGAACTGACATTTCCCCCACCTCCCCCAAAGAAATGCATCTTATAGGGTAAAAAATACAGTAAATCATTTGGGAAACCGATACTTTAATTAGCAGAAAAGTCATTTGAACACAGATGGTTTCAGATTTGAACTCTGCATCATTGAGCGAAAAGAAGTGATGTGTTGCTTGTTGCCTCGATATAAGTATGGTAGTTTTCCATTTTATTGAACTTTTTAAAGCCCATAAACCTACGCACCAGATCTTTTTCGCTCTGTCTGGGTCCCTGTGTCTCTTCTGTGATCTTCTGGTCCCCATCCTTAAACTTTCGAATGGACAGGGTCATGGTTGGACAGGGCTGCAGCCAATCACTGACCTCAGTGGGACCTGTCCACAAACAGCATGTTACTGCTGGGTCATGTGCCACATGGGGACACATTACCAATAAAGCTATTCATTGGCTGTAGCAGTGCATGTGACCCCATTTGTCCGAAACTTTTCAGGAAGGGGACTGGAAAATTGCAGAAAAGAGACAGGGTGGAGCAGCAGGAAGCAGGTGCACTTGTGTTTTTTTCAATGATAATTATGGCATGAAGAAACTTTGTGAAGAGGGGGTCGGAACCCTTAGCCTTAAAGGGGTTATCCCATGACTAATGTAAAAAATGAAAATCAGACACCATATAGTCCATGACAACCTCTTTCTAACAAAGCTAGAACCAGCCCTGGACCTCACATGGATCCAGGGATCTCCCCATTCATTGCTCTGCTAGATTTATATCAAGCTGGCAGCTCAGGGGGAGTGTCTTTTCTGCTGCAGCTCAGGGGGCGTGTCTCGGCTCTCCCTATCACAGTTCAGGAGGCAGTTGAAGGATGAAACTGAGCATGTGCGACCTTCTCAGTGAGCCGGACAAAGAAATAAGAAAAAACAAACAGCAGGTGGCGCTATACATATACATTTTATTGAATAACTCACTGGCTATGCTAAATTTTTAATGACATGCAACTACAAAAGTATTCAGATCCAAGTGCTGGTTTGAAAATTGTAGAATATTTTCATGGGACAACTCCTTTTAGTGGTTATATTGTTCTTCAGACAAGAAATCATAAAAAGTTGTGGAATAATTGGGTGAATAATCTATGGATCCACTATATCTAAGACGTCCTTAATCTTTTCCTTATTTTAGTGCATTTTTGGGACCCAAAGATCTGTTCCCCTACAAGGAGTTTAAAGACAAGTTTGGAAAATCAAACAAGCGGAAAGGATTCAATGAAGGATTGTGGGAAATAGAAAACAACCCTGGAGTTAAATTTACTGGATACCAGGTGCGCAGAAAACTGCCAGTGAAAATGACTGCGGAGACCCGTGTAGTGTTCATAGTAGAAGGGAAAGATAGAATTACTGTATGGGAATATAATGCAATTCATATAATCACAGCATGATATGCCCATAATAGTATATTAGACTGCTGTATATATTCCATAGTGTTGCAGCATTCCCAAATAGGTCAAAGAAAGAGAATTTTATTCACTCATTGCAACTTTTCAGCTTGCTTGCTGGGTCTCTTTATAAGCAGTGTGCTAGTGACATATTTAAAGGGATAGGTCATCAGTATCTGATCGGTGGGGGTCTGACACCCAGGACCTCCGCCAATCAGCTGTTTGAGAAGGCACTGGTGCTTCTGTGAGCGTGACCGCCATCTCCTTACTTACCAAACACAGTGCCGTCTATTGTACAATGGAGCTGAGCTGCTCCTAGCCTAGGCCATCTGACAGATCAATGTGTTGTTACTTGGCCTACGAAAACCTCAGAAAAAGCCGCAATGCTCACAGAAGCGCTGGTGCCTCCTCTTAATACAGTTGATTGGCGATCCCAGGTGTTGGATCCCCACTGATCAGATACTGATGACCTATCCTAAGTATAGGTCATCGGTATAAAAATCTCGTAAAACCCTTTTAAAGGCATTTTCGTGATGTAATAATGACATCATCACAATTAATTTAATATAAATTGGAGTAAATAGATATTGTGCAGAGTGCATTTAATCGGTGTCGATATATAATGTACATTACCAAGAGATGAATGTATGAATAATTAATTTTGATGCTCTCATTAATGGGGTTGCCTCACTTCAGCAGATGGCATTGATCATGTAGGGAAAGTTAATACAAGGCACTTAGGCTACTTTCACACCAGCGTTTTTGCTGGATCCATCATGGATCAGCAAAAAAGGTTCCGTCATGAAAATACAACCGTCTGCATCCGTTATGAACGGATCCGGTTGTATTATCTCTAACATAGCAATGACTGATCCGTCTCTAAAACCATTGTAATTCAATGGGGGATGGAACTGTTTTCTTTTGTGTCAGAGAAAATGGATCCATCTCCATTGACCGCATCCCAGGACGCACTCAAAAATGCTGCTTGCAGTTCAGTTTTGTCCACATTGACAATGAATGGGGACAAAACTGAAATGTTTTCCTCCGCTATTTAGACCCTATGACGGATCTCAATAGCGGAAAGGGAAAGCGCTGGTATGAAAGTAGCCTTACTAATGTATTGTGATTGTCCATATTGTCTTCTTTGCTGGCTCTTTGATCGGATTTTTTTTGGAACTCCCATAGAAGGAAAGGGAGAGCACGCCGCGTATGCGCAGTGTGATCTACTTCACTTTGTGGACCCTGTTATAGAGATAGGTGTGGGTTCAAAATATAGTGAAACAAAAATTGTAACGGTGGCTCACTCAGGTGATTGTATGGATGGTGCTACAAGCCAAGCAGAGGGACACCAACCCTCTAGAAAATAGGCAGACAATTGGGATTTAAATGATTGGCGAGCACTCCAACTGGTAAAGGAAAGTCAAAAGTTTTTAATAAAATAATCTAATGATATAATAAGATTTGTACAAATAACCGGATCAGATCAGTAGAAATACAAATATAAAATAAGATAAAAAATCATGCATACAATATACTCCTAGTCAAATAAAAATAATTCCTTTAAGATCTTAACCCCTTAAGGACACGGCCCTATTTCACCTTAAGGACCAGGCCATTTTTTCAAAATCTGACCATTGTCACTTTATGTGGTGATAACTTTAAAACGCTTTTTCTTATCCAGTCCATTCTGAGATTGTTTTTTCGTCACATATTGTACTTCATGACAGTGGTAAAATGAAGTCGAAAAATTTCATTTTTATTTATAAAAAAATACCAAATTTACCAAAAATTTTGAAAAATTTGTAATTTTCCAAGTTTTAATTACTCTACTTCTATAATACATATTAATACTGCCAAAAAAAGTTATTGATTTACATTCCCCATATGTCTACTTCATGTATCGATCATTTTGGGAATGCTATTTCATTTTTGGGGACGTTACAAGGCTTAGAAGTTTAGAAGCAAATCTTGAAATTTTTCAGAAATTTTCAAAAA
The DNA here is from genome assembly GCA_033119425.1 of Bufotes viridis. Lineage (NCBI taxonomy): Eukaryota > Metazoa > Chordata > Amphibia > Anura > Bufonidae > Bufotes > Bufotes viridis. The sequence continues at coordinate 5,064 of JAKVIS010006602.1, forward strand.
ACCCACTTTTAGGGACCAGTTCAGGTCTGAAGTCACTTTGTGAGGCTTACATAATAGAAACCACCCAAAAATTACCCCATTCTAGAAACTACACCCCTCAAGGTATTCAAAACTGATTTTACAAACGTCATTAACCCTTTAGGTTTTCCACAAGAGTTAATGGCAAATAAAGATAAAATTTCAGAATTTCGATTTTTGAAAATTTTTCCGTTTGAATCCATTTTTCCAGTAACAAAGCAAGGGTTAACAGCCAAACAAAACTCAATTTTTATTGCCCCGATTCTGTAGTTTTCAGAAACACCCTATATGTGGTCGTAAACTGCTGTATGGCCAAACTGCAGGGCGCAGAAGGAAAGAGAGCGCCATATGGTTTTGGAAGGCAGATTTTGCTGGACTGGATTTTTGACACCATGTCCCATTTGAAGCCCCCGATGCACCCCTAGAGTAGAAACTCCATAAAAGTGACTCCATCTAAGAAACTACGCCCCTCAAGGTATTCAAAACCAGTTTTACAAACTTTTTAACCCTTTAGGTGTTCCACAAGAGTTATTGGCAAATGGAGATGAAATTTCGAATTTCTATTTTTGTTACCTTGTCTCAAAAAAGTGTAATATAGAGCAACCAAAAATCATGTTTACCCTAGAATAGTACCAACAAAACTGACACCTTATCCCGTAGTTTCCAAAATGGGGTCACTTTTTTGGAGTTTCTACTGTAGGGGTGCATCAGGGGGCTTCAAATGGGACATAGTGTCAAAAAACCAGTCCAGCAAAATCTGCCTTCCAAAAACCATATGGCGTTCCCTTCCTTCTGTGCCCTGCCGTTTGGCCATACAGTAGTTTACGACCACATATGGGGTGTTTTTGCAAACAAGAGAATCAGGGCAATAAATATTGAGTTTTGCTTGGCTGTTAACCCTTGCTTTGTTACTGCAAAAATGGATTAAAATGGAAAATTTGCAAAAAAATAGCTGTTTTGGGACTGTTTTTATTTTTTGTTATTTACATAGTTGAACTGACAGGTTAGATTGTGTGCTATTTCTATAGAGCAGGTTGTTACGGACGCGACAATACCAAATATGACTACTTTTTGGGGTTTTTGTTTCAGTTTTACATAATAAAGCCTTTTTGAAAATAATTTTTTTAGTGTCTCCACATTCTGAAAGCCATAGTTTTATTTTATTTTTTGGGCGACTGTGTTATGTAGGGGGCTCATTTTTTGCGGGATGAGATGGCGGTTTGATTGGCACCATCTTGGGGTGCATATGACATTTTGGTCAGCTTGCTATGACACTTTTTGTGATGTAAGGTGACAAAAATGGCTCTTGACACCGTATTTTTTATTTTTTTTTGCTGTGTTCAGCTGAGGGGTTAGGTCATGTGTTATTTATATAGATCAGGTTGTGACGGACGCGGCGATACATAATATGTATACTTTTTATTTATTTATATAAGTTTTACACAATAATATAATTTTTAAAACAAAAAAAAATCATGTTTTAGTGTCTCCATAGTTTGAGAGCCATATATATTTTTTTTTGGCCGATTGTCCTATGTAGGGGCTCATTTTTGCGGGATGAGATGGCGGTTTGATTGGCACCATCTTGGGGTGCATATGACTTTTGATCGCTTACTATTACACTTTTTGTGATGTAAGGTGACAAAAAAATGGCTTGTTTGACAACGTTTTTATTTTTATGTTTACGGCGTTCATCTGAGGGGTTAGGTCATGTTATATTTTTATAGAGCAGGTCCTTACGGACGCTGGCGATACATAATATGTATACCTTTTTTATTTATTTTGGTTTTACACAATAATATCCTTTTTGAATGAAAAAAAACATGTTTTAGTATCTCCATAGTCTGAGAGCCATATATTTTTCAGTTTTTAGGCAATTGTCTCAGGTTGGGTATCATTTTTGCGGGAGGAGGTGACGGTTAGATTGGCACTATTTGGGGGTCATATGACTTTTTGATCGCTTGCTATTACACTTTTGTGATGTAAGGTGGCAAAAAAATGGCTTTTGACAAAGTTTTTATTATTTTTTTTTACAGTGTTTACTTGAGGGGTTAGGTCATGTGATATTTTTATAGAGCAGATTCTTACGGACGTGTAGATACCAAATATGTCTACTTTTTTTTTTTTACATTTAACACTAAAAAGCATTTTGAAACAAAAAAATCATGTTTTAGTCTGAGAGGCATAGTTTTTTTATTTTTTGGCCAATTGTTTTTAGGTAGGGGCTCGTTTTTTGCGGGATGAGATGGCGGTTTGATTGGTACTATTTTGGGAGGCAAACGCCTTTTTGATCGCTTTGTATTACACTTTTAGTGATGTAATGTGCCAAAAAATGGCTTATTTACACCATTTTTTTTTTTTTTTTATGGCGTTCACCTGAGGAGTTCAGTCATGTGATATTTTTATAGAGCAGGTTTTTACGGACGCGGCGATACCTAATATGTGTAGTGTATTTTATTTTTTTAGTTTTTATTCAGTGTTATGTGTTTGTTTCATTTTTACTTTTTTTCACTTTTTACATTTTTTTGACCCAGACCCACTTGGTTCTGAAAGATCCAGTGGATCTGGTGTCTGTATAATACAGTACAGTACACTATATAGTGCACTGTACTGTATTTTATACTTTAGAAAGTCTGAATAGACCTTTAGCAGGTCTATTCAGACTTTCAGCACCATGGAGAGCAGGGCGCTTCTGAGAGCGTCCTGTCTCCATGGCAGCCATCACCCCTGCCATAACTGGGCGGGGGTGATGAATAGGAGGAGGGGAGCACCCTCCCTCTTCGATCCCATCCTGTTGGGGGCTGCAAGGCACAGCAGCCCCCGATGGGAAGAGGAGGGAGCGCTCCCTCCGGTTAACCCTTCCATACCGCGGTCCGTACGGACCGCGTGCGAAGGGTTAAGCGGCTGGCATCTGCAGCACAGATGCCAGCCGTTTCTATCAGAGTGTCAGCAATGTGCTGACACTCTGATAAATTCCACTAGACACCAGGGATAGATTACAGGGAGGCGGGCGGGGATCGCAATCGCTGATCCATCGCCGCCACACCACTCCCGCCTCCGCGCCGCCTCGCCAACCAACCACCCCCTGCACCCCGCAGCCACAGTATGATTGGGGGCTGCAGGGAGGTTAAAAACTATTTGGGGACATTAACTCTCTGATCCCCGCGGTCATAGACCGCGGGGATCAAGATCTGTGAGCGCTGCAAACCGCAGGTCTGAATTGACCTGCGGTTTGCAGCGATCGCCCATATGGGGGTCACAGGACCCCCTGGGCATTGTAACAAGGTACCTGCTGAATGATTTCAGCAGGTACCTTGTTCGATCACTGCCAGCTGAGCAGCAGTGATCGGAACAACTCATGACGTACCGGTACGTCATGTGTCCTTAAGGACTCGGGAAACATGCCGTACCGGTACGTCATGTGTCCCAAAGGGGTTAAAGGAATTGGATGCTCAATTTGCTACCAATGTAACTGACATGTGGACTAACCAGGAGATTATTGTGTGGTAATCCCAATTGATCTAACAATCCATTATGGCTTGAAAAATCCAGTACCACATGTTTGACGAAACCTTGGCAGTTATAAAATGGAGACACAGCAATATTGGCGATACCACTGAGGAAGGGATCGGAGTTATCCTGAAACGCGTCTGGTTTGGATCGCCCACTAAGAAAGGACTCCATAAAGTCTAAGCATGGCCATGCTGTAAAATAAGACTACTTGCAATATTAATAAGTATATCCCTGTTTGAGGTACGCGTCTCCCAGGCGACAAGGGAAACCACGCCGGTATCGCGAGACCTCAGGGAACCTGCCGGGTAAGCATAGCGGAAGACGCGATCTCCGCTTACACGTGTGGCGTCCTTATTCACCTCTCGATTCATCTTAAAGAGGTAAGAGGAAAATATTCTCAACCATTCACCTTGATCCATATAAACAAGGATTGGACATTAAGAACTATATACGGACTTCCACAACCTTGAGTCCGCCCGTGTCACATGTTGGTACACTAAATAACAACTAGCCGATCTAGGGCACTTTTTGGATGGACAAGATAGGAGAGACTCTGGTTTTGAGGCTTCAATTCAACAACCACGGCTTCAGCCATATAGATCACTCAATCTGAGCCCACTATTTGATTATAGATCCATCACAATTATTTTTATTTGACTAGGAGTGTATTGTATGCATGATTTTTTATCTTATTTTATATTTGTATTTCTACTGATCTGATCCGGTTATTTGTACAAATCTTATTAGATCATTAGATTATTTTATTAAAAACTTATGACTTTCCTTTACCAGTTGGGTTCAAAATATGCCACCAGTGTGGGAAATGGACCAACCCTTTTAATGTATACAGTCATCTAGACTAAATGTAAAACAACTATTAGTTTAGTGGAACTATCTGCAATATCCAGAACTCATGTAAATGTATTAGTGAGAGTTTCTGTATGATGTAACAGTATTAGCACATATTAGCGCAGGTGGTTTTATGGCGAGTGAGAAAGAAGGTATGTGGTGCTATAGGAAGTTCAGATGTTTTAAGATTATTTACAAAAGAAAAAATAACATCCAAGTTTATTTGCAGTAGAATTTTAATGAAACGTAAAAGAGTAAATTGTAAAAACAAGTATGTAAAGAAAACTTTTTTTTTCCAGATGCATCTGAAGGTGAGCACATCGTGAACTACATGAATCAATACAACGGTACAGTGAAGACAAGACTTTTACTGTGGAGAAAGTTCTAGAAAGCTTTGCATTATGATTAAGTAGGTGCAGGCGGGAACACATGCAGAACGAGGTCTGCCTGGTGCTTATAGAATTGAATATACAACTACTGGCTTGAGTAGCTGTTTTAAACATACCTAGATGGTCATACAGGTTGCAAGACTAAGAAACTGCAGTTTTCGTCCACACGGTGATAAAGCCTCAGTTGCCCAGTTGGTGGTCCCTTCATGTTATGTCTAATTTCTGCATTGAACACTTCAAGCCCCTTTGTAACAGCCAATAGTGGTCTCCTGATTAGATGCTTAAGCTGTTACTTGGATCAGAGAGGAGAGGCTGTGAAACATTCATCATGGAACACAGGACACTGAACATGAAGGACCCACTTGAGAAGGATGCAACTGTGATTTCTCGATCATAGCACTTGCAT
>JAKVIS010006603.1:0-10162 GCA_033119425.1 Bufotes viridis
GTCTAGATCATTACTCTGCCCAAATCTATATTCAGCTACATAGCTTAGAAAATATGCTGTCAAACAATGATCTAGGTTTTGGTATAGACACATTATCTAGACTACCATATTTGCCTATACTAAATGTAAATATGCAACCAAATGTGGCAAAATACACAAAAAAATAAAAAAATGAAAAAATTATAAAACGCAGATGCGTTTTGATGATGCGTTTTTGATCGCGTTTTCCCCATGGCCCCTGGGGTTTGAGATATCTTGCTTTGGAGGCAGCAGAACGTTGGTGGTAGTCATAGTCAACCGTCATATACAATCAAATAGAGGCATCAAATGGATTCGCAAAGCGATAAATAATTGTAAGTATTATTGCGCATTGCGATTACAACTTAGAGCTGAGTTCCTAATGGTTGTATTGCTGGAATATAACGTATATTCTAGCAATACAGCAACCATTAGAACTCAGCCTAAGATTAATTCATAATGCGATTAATGCAGGTTATATTAATCGCATTCTGCGAATTAAACTTAGATCTGAGTTCCTAATGGTTGTTGCATTGCTAGAATATAACAAAGATTGAGAATATAGCGCTATATTCATTATCTTCGTTATATTCTAGCAATACAACAACCATTAGAAACTCAGCTCTAGGTTGTAAGTTGCAATGCGAATAATACAGGTTAAATTAATCGCATTGCGATTTACAATTACTAACACTGCAGCTTCAGAATGAATGTAAGATGGATTCCGTCCTTGCGTTTATATAGGAGTGTGGGTGGGTCTGGGAGTGAGTATGCTGATTGGCTGGAATGTGTCTGCTGACTGTGAGGTACAGGGTCAAAGTTTTTCAATGATAAAGTAAAGAGCTGACAGCGAACATCGAATATGTTCAGCCCGCCGCGCGGATGCGAAAAAGCTATGTTCGCCGGGCACTGTTCGCGGCGAATAGTTCGGGCCATCTCTATCCACAGATAGTTTAGCATGAATGAATTCAATTAGACAGTAAACACATATGGTTTGTCCACACACGATTAAACGCTATAGCTGGTATCCCAACTTAAATTTGGATATATAGTAAAAATTATCTTAATTTTCTCAAATCATATATAGATTTATCCACAGACAATTTGTCATGAATTGCAGTAAAAATAGCAGCAATAAATGGTTAATAATAAAGCTGTCTTGGTTTGGTTAGGCAGAAATAGTATGTAGATTTGTCCATATACAATTCAGCGTAAATGGCAATAAAAATAGTAGCAATAAATGTCAGTGAAATAGCAGTAATAAATGGTTAGTCTAACTGTCTCGATTCAATTAGATAGAAAGTTCATATGGGCTTGTCTACAAGCAATTAATCACTGTAGCTGGTATTCCAACTTGAATTTAGGTATATAGTGATGCTGAAATAACACAATAGGGATATATCACTCCAAAAAACGTCCAGAGAAGACCTTTTGTACAATGATGTCATATATCAATGATTCAGGGCCACCCTTATCATAATGATGTTTATAATGGTCTAAAGTGCAATATGCTTGATAGATATATATAATAACTCAATGTTACTGCAGATTTATCATGGAGACATCCTGGAGATTTTACCGCATATAACTACAGCACCCAACAATGCAAACACCTGAACTCACAGACAGATTACCTATATCATTTTCCTTTCCCCAGGCACATCGGCGCCCGCTAATTCACGAATATTTCGAGTTATTTTAGTTATATTTTTTTCTTTCCCACTCCCCAAAAGTAGTTCTTACCTGTCCTGAGGATTCCTGGCTTCTGGCTGCTCCAGTCAGTGCCTGTTGCCGCTTCTGCCGACTTCCGTGCTCATGGAGCGTCCCCATCACCATGGGAGCGTCTCCATATACTAAAATGTACTGTCGGATTTGAGAATTACGTTGAAATCGCAATGCGATTAATTCAAGTTATATTAATCGCATTGCGATTACAACTTAGCACTGCTATCTTACATAGGCTAGAATTAACTGAATATGGAATATAGCAGCAGTGCTAAGTAGAAATCGCAATGCGATTACTCCAAGTTATATTAACACATGTGATTTCAATTAGCACTGCTATAATATATTCCATATTCGTTAACCGTTAATTCTAGCAAGCTGACCCATTATAAACCCAGCTCTAAGTTGAAATCGCAATGCGATTAATGTGACTTGAGTAATAGCATTGCGATTTCTACTTAGCACTGCTGCTATATTCCATATTCGTTAATTCTAGCCTAATATGTAAGATAGCAGTGGCTAAGTTGTAATCGCAATGTGATTAATATAACTTGAATTAATCGCATGCGATTTCAACAGACATGGTTTACTATGGTTGCTAAAGCGAAGATGGAGAATACTTTGTTATCTTCGTTTTGAGGAATATGACGAATACATTTGTCATATTCGCTAATTCTACCAAGCCAACCATAGTAAACCAGGTCTAAGTAGAAATCGCAATGCGATTAATTCAAGTTATATTAATCGCATTGCGTTTCAACGTAATTCTCAAATCCGACAGTACATTTTAGTATGGAGACGTTTTGGCTTGGTAGAATTAGCGAATATGACGAATGTATTCGTCATATTCCTCAAAACAAGATAACAAAGTATTCTCCGTTTTCGTTTTAGCTAACTATTCGTCAACTTCGCTAATTCTAGCAATCAAATAGGAAGGTTGACTATAGAGACAGCTGTGTTTAATTCGCTATGCGATTATATTATTATTATTTTATTATATTATGTTGGCAGTCTGTTTAGACTGCATTTGTGGGAGGGCGGAGGCTCTACTTAAACCAGGCACAGCCCCACCTAGGGGCGGGCGTTTTCTCAGTTGCACAGGGGATGCTGGTGTGTCAGCAGGGTGCACTTTCCTCTGCTAGGAAGTTTCTTCCCTACAGTATGGACCTGGAATGGAGCTTTTCTTCTGCCCGTGGCTACCGTAGGGACGCGTGCGCCATGTATGTAAGTTAATTGAGCCGTGTCCGTCTCTCCGGCCGGCTGGAATCTGACCTTTCTTGCGGCGGGAGGCATCGCCTCAAAATCGTCTGCCTCAGCTTCTTAGGTTCGTTTTGTCGGAGTTAAACTATTCCTTTCACTTTGTTTGTTTAGGTAATCTGATTTAGTTCCCCTTCTATCTCATGTGTTTTACATTCACTTTGTTTCGCTTTAAAAGTTACTTCAGCCTGCGTGCGGTAGGGAAGGTTTACCTGGGCTGCATGTGATGGAGGTTGGATGCAGCTGTTGCTTGTTACGGCTCTTGCTATAGCATATACTTCCCATGGGACCCGCCCCTCCCCGCAATCAGGGCTGCGTGTATGCTTCAACTCTTTACGCCAGGTTTCGCCCTGTCAATTGAGACGCTGCCTTCTCATGTCTGCTCTTTCAACATGCTCATTTCCGAGCGGTGCTCTCGTCCGCTCTCGCATCACGTTTACGCTCCACGCATGGTCACAACAGTGGGTAAATCTGTCTTATTCCCTGTGCATTTATTTATTTTTCTGTCATCCTGTTTTTGCATTCATACCGCTTTTGCTTTCATATGTTTGCTTGCACCACACTCAGACTGGTGTTACCGTCCACTGTTGCTTAGGCCCATTGCATGAGCGCGTTCATGTCACCGTTACAGTTTGTTTATGCCTCGTTCACTGCAGGCTGCGGTCATACCAAATTTTACGTTTGGCCTATTGCCAGAGTTGGGGTTCACACTACCGCTGTGACTCCGGGTTTCACTTTCACGCTTACGTCTCAATGTTCCCGCCCATCCACGGCCGCATCTCACGTCTGCTGTTACAGCAAGTTAATACTTCTTTCACGCTCTAGCTGAGTTCACACGTTTACTGTTACATCTAGTACTACACTCCATTCCCTGCTAGAACTGCGTCCATGCGTTCGCTGTCGCGACGCTATCTTACTCCGCTCACATTCAGGTCTGTATTTTGGTTATACCATGTTTTTAGGTTTTACTCATTCCAGGTCCACGGTTCACCCATTTGCTGGCACACCATGCTCCCATTCAAGCCACATTCTCCCGTAACTTTCTACGTCACGGTTGTTTTATTCAGCTTGTCACACTGAGGCAGCTGGTGGCTCCGGTGCCACTCTCCGTCAAACATGACGGGCATCAATGGTCATTTCCTTTACATCTGGTTTTTCTGCGCGTATACATCAAGTGGGTCTTTGCTCTAGTTGCTAGCAAAAAAAAAAAAAAAAATCCTGTCTGCTCCCCTTTACTTCTGGTTTGTATTCACTAAGATTGTTCCCACTGCCCCAGTTCAATAAGCAGCCTCTCAGCTGGGGTCCGTGGGTCATTAGGGTTTGAGCTTCCGACTCACTACTGTTTCTTTCAAGTTTTCAGTTCTTTGTCGCCACAAGGACTTCGCAAGTCGCAATGCATCAGGTTTTGGTTGTACTCTCTCTTCTCAGTTTCATATTCCACGTTTGCATTTCTAAGTTATATGGCTGGTTTTAGTTTTATGCTTATGCCCGTTGTTCGGATTACTAATGTCCATACCTGTCAGTAGTCTCGTTCCTTTCCAGGCTACTTTAGACGTCCCAATCATCCTAGTAGTTGCTTTTTCCATCATGTTGGGCTCACTCTTATTTACCTTTACTCATCACGTACGTCTCGGACGGCCTCATGGCCGCAGGGGCCTTGATTGCTTTGCCCGCAAGGCCGCAGGGGCCTTAGTTGCTGGGCCGCCAGGCAGTGGCGACCCCTTGATTGCTTTGGCCTCATGGCGCGGAGGCCCCATAACGGCTGGCCTCAGGGAGTAGGGATTCCATGACCGTTTCGACCCCATGGTGTCGGGGCATGATGACTGCTTCGGCCCCTTGGCATCGGGGTCCCGAGGACTACCTTGGTCTCACGGCTTGGGGACCTCATGACTGCTTTGGTCTCATGGCTCTGGGGTCCCATGATTGTCTTGGGCTCATGGCGCTAGGGTCCGCATGTCTGCTTGGCCGCATGCCTTGTGGGCCCCATGGCTGCTTGGCCTCAGGACTTGAGGTCCTCGCGATTTCTGTGGCCTCATTGCTCGAGGGGCCCATGTTTGCTTGGCCTCATGGCTGTGGGGGCCCCCTGCGGTGGCTTGGCCCTCATGGCTTGGGGGCCCTATGATTACTTGGCCTTAGGATTTGGGGGCCCCATGTTCGCTTTGCTTCATGGCTTAGGGGCCCCTGACTGTTTCGGCCCCATGGCTTGAGGGCTCGCTGACTGCTCCGGCTCCATGGCTTCGGGGCATGATGATTGCTTCGACCCCCATGGCTTTGGGGGAACGACGACTGCTACGGCTCCATGGCTTCAGGGGCACGATGATCTGCTCGGCTCCATGGCCGGGGGCACGATGACTGCTTCGGCTCCATGGCTTCGGGGGCACGATGACTGCTTCGGCTCCATGGCTTCGGGGCACAATGATTGCTATGGTTTCGGGAGCACGATGACTGTTTCGGCTCCATGGCTCGGGAGCACTGCGACTGCTTTGGCTTCAGGGGCACGATGACTGCCTCGGCTCCATGGCTTCGGGGGCACGATGACTGCCTCGGCTCCATGGCTCGAGGGCTGCGACTGCCCGGCCCCATGGCTTCGAGGGCACGATGACTGCTTCGGCTCTATGGCTTCGGAGGCTCGATGACCGCCGCCCCTATGGCGTGGGGATCGATGACTGCTTCGCCCCTATGGCCGAGGGCATGGCGATTGTTTCGGCCCCATGGCGTCGGGAGGCTCGATGTCTGCCCGCTCCTATGGCTGCGGGCTCGATGACTGCTTCGGCTCCATGGCTTTGGGAGAACGACGACCGCCCGGCTCCATGGCCCGGGGGCACGATGACTGCCCGGCCCCATGGCTTCGGGGGCACCATGACTGTTTTTCGTCCTGCCTGGTGATCTACCTGGTGGGTTGAACTTCTGCGCATCCAGGTCGATTGGCCCAAATGTCTCACACCCATATCTGCTTCTTTGTTCATCCGGGTGCAGGCCACTTTCCAAAGTCTGTTGGTGGTGCATCCATTGTCCACTCACGCTTCCCAGGTGTACTCTTCCACAACGGAGCTCAGCCTAGCAAGGGTCACCTGCCATGCGGGTCAGGCGACTTTTAAGTAACATTAGCCTGTCCGGTATTCAGGCTAGACCCTCGGTTTCAATTAGTACGCATATTATCAAGGCCATTGTCATAGTTATAACTTCCTGCGGTCTGCCAGTTCAGGTATCGTGCGTACATATGCATTCGTTCTGCATGCCACGGGTGGTATCGCTGTACGGCTCCACCCCCAGGCAGTCCTTTGCATTGTGCCCTCCTGTTCTTTAGTCCCCTCGGCAAACATCATTTATTATTTACCATGTTGTTCTGCTTCACAGTCGTAATTTCCTTGGCTGGTCTCTCCTTATCACCACATAGCTTTCCACCAGACTCTCCTCTTATGGCACCACACGCCCTGCCGGTTCCACCGTCGCTTTGCTCCCTCTGCCGGGCACTTGCTTTAATGCACTGCTCCCTCGGCTGGAGAGTCTTTTACTGTACGGCTACCTTCACTGGATAAGTCGGATATGCTTACTCTCCGGGTTTAGTCTTTACTACACTGTCCCTCTTCTGGACAGGCTTCTTTACAACACGGCTACTTCTGGCGGACTTTGGGTGCCGCATGGATTATTTCCGTTTGCTCCTCATTTCTGCATTGCTTCCTTTGCTGGTCTCTCCTCGTTACCATTCCGTTCCCTCTGCGGACAATTTAGTGCTTGGCAGGGATTGTGGTAGGTCATTTGCTATGCTCTGCTCACAGGGAGCTGATTCCAGAAACATACTAATAGTCTTATTTGTGGTACATACAGGATGGGCAGTGGCGCCACTGCTGCCACATATAACGTATCGTCATTGTCATTAGGAGCATGGGCCAACCCGGGTGTCATAGCTCTTGTTCATTTCGTTAGGCCCTTGTTCTCTAACTCAACGTCCTTAGCCCGTCACATTTCAATCATACACATTCAATTATTTATGTCACACTTAGGCTTCTGTTTTAAACCTATTGTCTGTACTTGTCGCATTCTTCATCCTCGTTTTCAATCACCATAGTTGGTTGCCCGCTCGTGTTTTTCTTCACGTTCAATAATCAATGTGGCCAGCTCACGAACCCCTGCCTGGTCGACAGATCACCTGTCTGGCTATGCTCCCCCAGGACCAGACTTTAATTTCCAGAGTTCAAGTCATTGGTGTCATCGGCCACCTTCAGGTTCTCGTGCCGAATGACACTCATCATTAGGTGTCACCGGCCACGTTGGTCTGGTCTCGTGTTCACGATATTCGCCTGTCAGGTTTTTTCAGGAAATATAGTTATTTTGAGGATCGCCTATCACATCGGTCAGGCCCATGACGTAATCCCGCCTGTACTTTCTTCAGGCCACTTTTTGGTTATTTTCTTGTTTACCCCTCATATTTGTCAGTTGTATTACCATGCCGGTTACGTTTTCAATCAGCCAGGTCTGCGAACTAAATCACCAGCAGCTTATCGCAATCGCACTCCTTCACTCACGTGAGGGCATCGACAGGATTCCATTTACTACGTTCTTAGCTTATTGCTTTACTTCCTTTCCTGGCCTACATGGTATTCTTCGGGCCCTTCTTTCCATAGTCTAGACAGTTAGGCTCTCAGTTCTCCAGTCTCATAAGGCTAGGGGATTTTGTCGGTGCTCGCACCACAACCAAATCTTCAGGTTTAGCTAGTATCGTCCACGCTTCCTTCTGAAGCGTTTCCAGTTCCTCCCTCGTGCATTGGGGCAGTATCTGCGACATTCAGCATTCTGTCCTGGCTCTATCCACAGGACGGATGCAGGCGTCATTATGGTTGACTTACGTATCCGAACTCTCGTGGGAGACATTGCTTCGCAGTTTGGATCAGGGGTTTCTTTGCACAGGCCATTCAAGTCTCTTTTCACCCTACATGGCTGGTTTTTGCCCCCCTTTTATAGGCCTACCCACGGACATGGCTACCGGCACACCACTAGCCATTTAGTTAGGTAAGGCAGCGTCTTGCAGTTACGGTGGGTCTCGGTGTTTTAGCACACTAGGGCTCTTCGGCTTTCGTGTCCGTAGCCCTGACCACAAGTTGGCAGTCTGTTTAGACTGCATTTGTGGGAGGGCGGAGGCTCTACTAAACCAGGCACAGCCCCACCTAGGGGCGGGCGTTTTCTCAGTTGCCCCACCCTCCCTCCTTTCTATTTTCACTTCTACAGGGTATGCCCCCTTTTATAGGCCTACCCACGGACATGGCTACCGGCACACCACTAGCCATTTAGTTAGGTAAGGCAGCGTCTTGCAGTTACGGTGGGTCTCGGTGTTTAGCACACTAGGGCTCTTCGGCTTTCGTGTCCGTAGCCCTGACCACAAGTTGGCAGTCTGTTTAGACTGCATTTGTGGGGAGGCGGAGGCTCTACTAAACCAGGCACAGCCCCACCTAGGGGCGGGCGTTTTCTCAGTTGCCCCACCCTCCCTCCCTTTCTATTTTCACTTCTACAGGGTATGCCCCCTTTTATAGGCCTACCCACGGACATGGCTACCGGCACACCACTAGCCATTTAGTTAGGTAAGACAGCGTCTTGCAGTTACGGTGGGTCTTGGTGTTTAGCACACTAGGAGCTCTTCGGCTTTCGTGTCCGTAGCCCTGACCACAAATTATATTATATTATAATTGCATAGCGAATTTGACACAGTTGTCTCTATAGTCAACCTTCCTATTTGATTGCTAGAATTAGCGAAGTTGGCGAATAGGTTGCTAAAGCGAAGATGGAGAATACTTCGTTATCTTCGTTTGAGGAATATAACTGAATACATTCATCATATCCGTCATCTTCGCTATAATTCTAGATATGAAACCAATAGGAAAGTAGCCTGAGTTAAAATCGCCCAATCAGCGATTATTTAAATCGCATATTAATCGCGATAACTAGAATAATTTTGTCGAAAATCGAATATGGCACCTGCCGCTCATCACTAATGCAGTGCAGGTGCACTTTAAATAGGTATATATAAGCCCACTGAACTACAAGAACAGGATCAAATTATTGTCCCTGGCAAATTATTGTCTCGGGCAATATTGTCACTTGCACAAAATGGCGTCAACGCCCACCTAACTAACAGACAGATTAAAACTTATTTTTCTGTGTCACTGGACTCAGGGCAGGGTACAAAAATGTTACATTGCACCCACAAAAAAAAATCACTGTAGATCACAGACTTAACACCAAGCTCTGATATCAGTTCTTTCCTAATCTTTCCTCACAGCAGCAGCATCCTATCCCAACACTAGTAGAGCTGGCGTGGCGTGTGGCACTATGTGACTCCAGCTTGTATAGAGGCTGGGTCACATGCTACACTGGCTAATCACAGCCATGCCGTTAGTAGACATGAGTTTGTAATGGCTCTAAGGGCACACATCTTAAACACTTGTTGATTGGCTGCCCTGCACCTTTCAACAAGCTTTATTAAACACCAAACTTAAACCCGAACTTTTACGGAAAAGTTCGGGTTCACATCAGATACAAAAAACCCTAAAGTTTATTACGAACCAGACTTTACAGTTTGGGTTTGCTCAACACTAAGTGAACATGGCAATTTGTGTAATCTGTGGGAAGAAGGTGAGCGTGGCCAGGGTTGGAACCACGACCATGCATCAACATATGCAGCATCACCATAAAGTGGCCTGGGAGAACCATGGATCAGATGTGCTGGTCCAGCCTGCAGCAGCAACCTCTGCATCACCCAGTGTCACACACCCAATTTCATGTAGTCAAGGTTCCACCACCTCAGCCGAATGGAACTGTCTGTCCTTCCCATCATCTGCTGGTCCTGATTAGGGATGAGAAGCCCAACTGTATAGTTCGGGTTCGTACCAAATTCCAGGGTGTTCGTGACACGGACCCGGACATTTACGTAAAGAGTTCAGGTTTGTGTTTGTTGCTCACCTGCAGGCCCTCACTTACAACCCTTTAAAGGGTCAGCTAAAAAGCAGACCCTTACCCTAAGGTTTTAGGGTCATCTCAGCAGCAGGCCCTCGCCCCTAAGGTTTTAGATGGTCAGATCAGCAGGCCCCTTGCTATAAATGTTTTTGAGGTAACCAGCAGGCCATCAATCATACTTTTCAAGGGGTGTGTATGATGCCCTCCTTTATGT
>JAKVIS010006604.1:0-10129 GCA_033119425.1 Bufotes viridis
ACATATTCTATTTTTCCCCTTATAGTTTATCAGTGCTTCCTGGCTCCCTCCTGTTTTAGTGATTTACAAACGCAAAAACAAAAATGCAATGGCACTCTGCAGCCAGCACTCTGCCCTGCCTCCATGCTGGATGTTGAATTAGGCATTAGTGTACATTTTGGCCCAGCGTAATAAGCCACTCACCACGTCAAGGTTGCCTCAATTTTGCGGCCCTGAAGAGCTAGAAAATGTCCCGCCCTTTTCCATGTTGCAGACAAGAATGGGCGTTACCATATAGGGCAGGAAGTTCTGAACCGCAAACACAGAATGCACACGGGAGATGCAGGTTCTATGGATCCGCAACTTGTGGTCGAAAATCGGATATGGTTCTATGAATGGACCCCCAATCTTAGTGACTAAGAGACTTATGAGGAAGCAATCCCTAAGACACTAGGAAACTGAAGACAAAAAGGTTTGCTCTCCGCCATAGACAAGGAATTATTATGTTTCAGAAGGAAACAATCTTTCTGACCATAGGGATAACCTGACAGGCAGAAAAAAAAGTCTTTCCAGACAAACCGGCCACTGGAATATTACCTTAGGGGGGTTACCCCGCTGAGCTGAGACTGCAGGATCTGTAAGACACGGCTGTAATCTAGCACCCACATAATGTTACCTGTCTGGCTGGAACCACACTCCTGCCATACTTTTATTTTTTCCCCCTCTCTATTTTGGGCTTATCCCCTCTGGGTTTAACCATTTCAAAATGAGCTAGTTAGCTAGCTTTTAATAATGAAGGTACGCCATCATGAAACAAAGATCTTCAAATCCTCCTGATCACAGAGACAGAGTCCACATCCAGGTGAGATGAGGCAGGAGATAAGGTAAAGGAGTTGTAGTGATAAGCGAGGTCTTTAGATATATAAGCAGAACAGGACTAGAGTGAAAGCTTCTGACCAGCTGAGAAGTAAACCATTCCAACCTCATATGTCTGCATTGGAGACGCTTCAGCTGGGAGGCAATGGTGCAGACATCTCCTACATTGTCCACAGTTGGTGCAGACATCTCCTACATTGTCCACAGTTGGTGCAGACATCTCCTACATTGTCCACAGTTGGTGCAGACATCTCCTTCTCCTACATTGTCCACAGTAGGTGCACACACTAACATTTATGGCTTTATGGGATTCTTTGCAGAGTTCTGTAATTGTAACATAATAATTCTCTGACACTTACATAAAGCTACATATGAGCCATTCCAAGACCCAGGATCCTTAGAGCTGCTGTGATTCGGCTGCTGCAGTAATATCTCACACTGTGCAGAGCCACAGATGTAGCTGAGCTAAAAACGACTCTGATAACAAATGGCACAGAGTTATTTCATACTATTTTGACAAACTATTGAAATACATTGAAAGAGTTAGGTCCCTTTAACACGGCGAGTTTTCCGTGCGGGTGCAATGCGTGATGTGAACATTCATTTCAATGGGTCTGTGTAAATGAGGGTTTTTCACACATCCACTTGTGCGATGAAAGAAGCCTTAGTAACCTCTTGTGCCATTTTTGCTTAACATGTTACCCATCAAGTTTAGCTCAGCTGCACCTGTATACTTCTACTCCAAAATGGCTCCAGAGATGGAGACACTGCTGCAAACACTGAAGGCAATAACAGTGCTTGTAACAGCCAAACCAGCACTTCTCACAGGGACACACCCTGAAACGTACATAGATAGTTTGCAAGAGAACACCCGATGCATATGAGAAATTCACCAGGAACCTCCAAGATAAATCTCAGCCCAGTCCTCCCATAAGAAACCCCGATGGGAAAAATA
The DNA here is from genome assembly GCA_033119425.1 of Bufotes viridis. Classification (NCBI taxonomy): domain Eukaryota; kingdom Metazoa; phylum Chordata; class Amphibia; order Anura; family Bufonidae; genus Bufotes; species Bufotes viridis. The sequence continues at coordinate 1,811 of JAKVIS010006604.1, forward strand.
AATCCTGGAAACCCTTCCAGATCCAGTAACGTTATGCAGTTAATCCTGGAGCATCCCTCTAGCTCTATAACGTGCTGTCTTCAACAATGGGCTGTCTTCCAGCACCTCATATGATATTCTGGAAACCACTTCCAGCTATATAATATTAGACTTAACAACCATACTGACTTTCATGGCAGCAGGAGCCTCTGTATCTGTGAGCTTTATCACCTAGACAGAAGGAAAAGAACACATCTATCTAGTGGGTGTGCACTCCTTTATAGGGGGGTTAATTAGTCTGATTCATGAATGATTTATCTTCTGTCCTAGATGGGAGGAGCAAGTCATTAACCCTTTGTGTTGTGCTGCCTGTAGGACGATATGGAAAGATAGATAGATAGATAGATAGATAGATAGATAGATAATAAGAGAAAATGGTGAGCAGCACACTTGGAAAAATCTGGTGCAAAAACCGCCCAAAAAGACCCGGACCGCGGTCAATTGAGTATAGGAGAAAAAAGGTCGGCAGCACTCAAAATATAAAGTGAAAAAAATATGGGTTTTTTTTAAAGTGAAAAAAATATGGTTTATTACCCAAAAACAGCAACGTTTCAGCTCTCACATTGGAGCCTTTTTCAAGCCATGTTCACATGTGCTCACACAACAAATATATATAGTCATAGTGATTACAATCGAAATTACATCAATTTAGTGCCTGATCAAGATATTAGTGATAAAAAAATCAATATCGTGTATAGAAACATGATCCACAGTAGTGTACATAGTGACAAAATGAATTACATTTCAATAGAAAATATAAATACATATAAATCGTGTATTTCATAGATGATATAGTGTTAATTACTTTAATTAATGATAATAGTGCAGCTGTGATTATTAAAAAAATAATTAAAAACATACTTGGAAGATGAGAAGTGCAGGTCCGATATAGCGTTAGGTTATGCAAACTGGGCATGCGCCAGCTTAGCAAACCATCGCGATATCGCGATTCTAAACCCCATAGGTTAACCACAGGCAATATGGCCGGAGTAGGCTATTATCCAAGGTGCGCATGCTCATGCCCACAGTGACGTGGATCCAAAGAGTGCGTCACCGGCACTGTATCTTAGTAACAGGGACGCTCAAGACACGTCACTGACATTGCTTCACAGTATCGAAGACACTCAAAGATTGGCATAATATCCAATAACTTTATACATATTGCTATAGCGCCGGGGGACCTCCCGCCCGGCCAGGATCCCTCCCAGCCGAAAACAGCTGTCCCTTTAGATAAAGGTGAGGCGGTATCATGTTAATGACATCGCTCACCTAGTCAGTTCCCGGCGTGTTCACACATTACTATGGACAATTCCTGCCGTATGGTGTCTATAGAAATCAGAGATAAAAGTATCTATTTAATTGCCCATGGTAACCAAGGGTACTTAAAAAACAATATATGACACAAAACAAAAACACATCGTCCTGCGATTCATCATCTTCCAGGTTCCAAGTTTTCTAATAATGGCTTGCAGCATCTAGAGAAAAAAAAGGAAAATAGTATAAGTATAATATAGCACATGTAAATTTTCATACACGAGGGTTAGATGGGGCAGACCCCACAGAGCACATCAGAGTCATGTCACTCTAAAATCCACGTTTAGACCTCTAGGTCTTAATGTCTGTAGAGTAAAGATCCAGTATAGTTCCCGTTTCTTTAGAATTTTAGATCTATCACCACCCCGTCTTAATACTGGAACATTTTCCAGAATCCGGAATCTCAGATCACGTTCTGTGTGTCCGGCTTCTTTAAAGTGTCTAGACACTGGTAAATCCATTTTTGCTTTACGTATTGAATATCGGTGTTGATTAAGACGGGTTTTTACGTCCCAGGTAGTTTCCCCAACATACCACAGGTTGCAGGGACATGATAACAAATATACTACATAAGACGTATCACATGTCATATATTGTTTGATTTTAATAGTGTCACCTGTAACCTGGTTTGAGAACGTATCTCCACGAATCATCAATGGGCAATTTATACAGTTATAACAAGGGTAGCATCCTTTACGGGAAGGTTCCAAATCTCGTTTGGTTTTAAATGGACCTATATCAGATCTAACCAACTTATCACCTAGATTACGGTTCCTGCGATAAGAACACAATGGAGGATGCTTAAACTCGTCAATAGTGTCAAAGCCACTGGTTAGCAATCTCCAGTGTCTTTTAAAATTGAAGAGATTTGAGTGCTATTAACATTGTAGTCTGAGACAAATGGAATCCTGCATGGCGTAGAACTCGCTTTAGGTGAGGAAGTCTCATTTTTAACTTGTTCTTTACTCAGAGATAACAGTTTTTAGGATAACCTCTCCTACGAAATTTTTGTGTCATTTCCTTTAATCTTGTCTCCCTAGTGGTCTTGTCCTGTACTATCCTGGATACACGTAACATCTGGCTCCTAGGAAGTGACTTGACCATAGGTCTCGGATGGTGGCTTTCATATCTGAGAAGAGTATTTTGATCTGTAGACTTGACAAACAAATCTGTATTTAGTCCAGATCCACAAATAAAAACTTCCGTATCCAAGAACTGAATTTTCTCCCGTGAGTAAACCACCAGTAAATTTAACGGTGGTATCCACCTGGTTTAGATATTGGTGGAATCGCGTGAGGTCCTCTGTGGCGCCCACCCACACCAAGAAGACATCGTCAATGTAGCGCCACCAACCCAGCACATGGCTGAAGTGGTGGCACCCATAGACAAACGTCTCCTCCAGATAGGCCATATAGATGTTGGCATAGGTGGGCGCCACGTTGGACCCCATCGCGGTCCCCCGTTGTTGCATATAAAACTCATCCCCGAACAAAAAATAATTGTTCGATAAGATGAATTCCAGCAATGTCAGAATGAATCTTTGGCACCTAGGCGAGTAATTGCTGGACAGCAAACACTCACGAACAGCTTTCAATCCAGCCTTGTGTTCAATTGACGTATATAAACTACACACGTCAAATGAAACTAACAAGGCATCAGTAGGGACTGTCAAATCCTGAATTTTGGTCAAAAAGTCGCTAGTATCTCGTACATATGATCTTGCAGAGATAGCAAAGTTCCGTAAGATCTTATCAAGAAACATAGCTGAAGCACAAAATAATGACCCTCTCCCGGACACAATAGGTCGTCCTGGTGGGGTTTTTCACTTTATATTTTGAGTGCTGCCGACCTTTTTTCTCCTATAGATAGATAGATAGATATTTAGATAGTGATGAGAGAATTATTCGAAAGTTCAATTCAGCTGTTTCGCTGAATTTTACAAAAAAAATTCGCTTTGTGTCGAATGACTTTCCCACGAAGCACATTTCTTTGTAAGTGGGTGCAATGACAGGGAGCAGTGATCTCTGTGATTGTGCCCCTCAGATGCCGCATACATGATTGCAACATCTGATCTAAATAACAGAGTCAAATAAAAAAAAATCATGCTTAACTGATCCATTTTCTTGCGACGGGCCAGCTGCTGCTATCCTGCTTGAAAATCTGGCATGAAATCTTATGCGGCCAGTTGTGACGTCATACATCACAGCGCACAGGATTTTTGTAGTGAGATCTTCAAGCAAGATGGAGTGGTAAGCCCGTTGCAAGCAAATGGATCAAGGAAGGAATAATTTATTTTTTTACACTATTTCAGGTTAACTCGATTCACTACTATGAAGCACGAGGAAATTTAGCTTTGGGGTGCTCAACATAGATAGATAGGTAGATAGATAGATAGATAGATAGATACATAGATAGATAGATCATTTTAATACATCAACTACAGTATATACCTGATATGAAACATATTTATGGCTCTTGTTTGATTCTGCTCTGATTGACTGATAGTTAAGTCTCTGCCAAGAAACTGATCTCACCCGACAGTCCTCATCCAGCTTTGTAGCTGGCAGCAGATTTCCTCTGCTCTTGTCAAAAAAATGTGGATGAATAACTAGATGGCTGTTGTGACCTTTAGTCATTCGGAATAATGCTGTATGATGCCTGGGCCTGATAATCCATCATTCTACGCCAGCATTTTCCTATGCATTGTCACACTGCTGAAAGACATGTTTTATATTAGACTCTGCCAAATAATAATTTGCCCGTCTCATAATAAGTTTATGATTCAGGTCCGGCCCCTTTATTGAAAAGCCTCTATTGTTTTTAGACCGGCAAGCTTTGATGACAGTAGAAAACAGATGGCTTTGCAGCTATTACCATATCTCTGTGGTAGCAGCTCCTGGAATAAAATGCCCGTGTGTGAAGCAAACTTTATAATGTAACGGCAATGGGAATACTTGTCTCCTTCTTTATCAGTCAGATGTTGTTTTTTACTAGTTAAGGCTACATGCACACAAACTTATTTTGTTTCCATTTTTGAATGGGTCCGCAAAAAATGCTGACAGCACACCGTGTACTATCCGCATCCATATGTCCGTTCCGTAGCCCCTCAAAAAAAATAGAGCATGTCCTATTCTTGTCCATTTTGCAGACAAGGATAGGCATTATTACAATGGAGCTGCAAAAAAAACCGGATGCCATACGGACGCCATTTGTTTTTTTTTTGTGGATCTGCAATTTACGGACAGCAAAACACATACAGCTGTGTGCATGTAGCCTAATTGCTACCGTCATGTGGAAAGGACTATTCGCTTTATAATGCATTGCATAAAACTGTTTTTTGAAGCTAAGGAAACCCTCACAGCTGGCATATTGTAATAAATGCACAGGATCCTGTCTGTTCCTATTCCCCGGAAAGCCATAGAATGGAATCTTCACCACAGCAGGTTATAAATAGAGAATTAGAGGGAGCTTTAAACTTTTCTTGTTTTATTTATATCTAACTCCCATTAAAACGCAAATTAAAAATCCTACATTATACAGTACAACAATATGGCACGGCAAGAACGTGGTAAGGTATCTCTGTAGGAAGCTTAGGGTGTACATAGAGTACATTTACCTAGAGAAATCAAGCATGGCTTGTAGACAAATCTGTAGAAGAAAACCGTTTTGACTAGAGATCTATCAGTAATATATGTTAGGACCAAATCAAGTTTAATAGTGGCAAAAATTGGTGGAGGCCCCTCTTAGGTAACAGTGTGATATTATGTGCAGCTAACTCTAATTTTCCCAGAATTTAGAATGACTTATTCATGGGTAGTGTTGAGCCAATTGTGGACTTCAATCGGGATTTAGGATAAAATCGATTTGCCGCAAAGCCGAAATTTCCTCAGGCTTTGTGGTAGCAAATCGATTAACTTGAAATAGTGTAAAAAAATAAAAATAAATTATACCTACCTGATCAATTTGCTACGATGGGCTGGCCACAGTTATCTTGCTTGAAGATCTTGGCCGAAATCCCATGTGCAGTGACGTATGATATCACCACGTGGGCGTGATGACATCATCACGGGCCACATGAGATTTTCTGCCAGATCTTCAAGCAAAATGGATCAGGTATGATTTTTTTTAAATTTGACACTCTGTTATTTATATGAGATGCCACAATCATGTACTGAACGCCCAGTATCTCAGGGGTCAGGAGCAGCGCATTCGGCGTAGCAGGCGAATTGAAATTTTCAAGAATTCGCTCATTACTATTCATGGGTATAATACAAAAATGTAATAAAAAAATCTGTATATGTGCTGAAATTGTATTTTTCTCAGCACCTCAAGTTTGCTCACTGACCTGCATATCAGAGCCGGATTAAGAGCATCATGGGCCTGGTGCTGAAGATTTTAAAGGGCCTTTTTTTTATGTCAGCGAATATCACCACCCCACCCCCCATCATGTCCAGCATGTCAGTCAATATCACCACCCCACCCCCCATCATGTCCAGCATGTCAGTCAATATCACCCCCCCCCATCATGTCAGCGAATATCACCACCCCACCCCCATCATGTCCAGCATGTCAGTCAATATCACCCCCCCCATCATGTCAGCGAATATCACCACCCCACCCCCATCATGTCCAGCATGTCAGTCAATATCACCACCCCACCCCCATCATGTCCAGCATGTCAGCCAATATCACCACCCCACCCCCATCATGTCCAGCATGTCAGCCAATATCACCGCCCATCATGTCCAGCATGTCAGCCAATATCACCACCCCACCCCCATCATGTCCAGCATGTCAGTCAATATCACCCCCCATCATGTCAGCGAATATCACCACCCCACCCCCATCATGTCCAGCATGTCAGTCAATATCACCCCCATCATGTCAGCCAATATCACCACCCCACCCCCATCATGTCCAGCATGTCAGTCAATATCACCCCCCATCATGTCAGCGAATATCACCACCCCACCCCCCCATCATGTCCAGCATGTCAGCCAATATCACCACCCCACCCCATCATGTCCAGCATGACAGCCAATATCACCCCCCCATCATGTCAGCCAATATCACCACCCCACCCCACCCCCATCATGTCCAGCATGTCAGTCAATATCACCCCCATCATGTCAGCGAATATCACCACCCCACCCCCATCATGTCCAGCATGTCAGTCAATATCACCCCCATCATGTCAGCGAATATCACCACCCCACCCCCATCATGTCCAGCATGTCAGCCAATATCACCACCCCACCCCCATCATGTCCAGCATGACAGCCAATATCACCCCCATCATGTCAGCCAATATCACCCCCCATCATGTCCAGCATGACAGCCAATTTCACCACCCCCATCATGTCCAGCATGACAGCCAATTTCACCACCCCCATCATGTCCAGCATGTCAGCCAATATCACCACCCCACCCCCATCATGTCCAGCATGTCAGTCAATATCACCACCCCACCCCCATCATGTCCAGCATGTCAGTCAATATCACCACCCCACCCCCATCATGTCCAGCATGACAGCCAATATCACCCCCCATCATGTCAGCCAATATCACCACCCCACCCCCATCATGTCCAGCATGTCAGTCAATATCACCCCCCATCATGTCAGCCAATATCACCACCCCACCCCCCATCATGTCCAGCATGTCAGTCAATATCACCCCCCATCATGTCAGCCAATATCACCACCCCACCCCCATCATGTCCAGCATGTCAGTCAATATCACCCCCATCATGTCAGCGAATATCACCACCCCACCCCCCATCATGTCCAGCATGTCAGTCAATATCACCCTCCCATCATGTCAGCCAATATCACCACCCCACCCCCATCATGTCCAGCATGTCAGTCAATATCACCACCCCCATCATGTCAGCGAATATCACCACCCCACCCCCCATCATGTCCAGCATGTCAGTCAATATCACCCCCCATCATGTCAGCCAATAACACCACCCCACCCCCATCATGTCCAGCATGTCAGTCAATATCACCCCCCCATCATGTCAGCCAATATCACCACCCCACCCCCATCATGTCCAGCATGTCAGTCAATATCACCCCCCATCATGTCAGCCAATATCACCACCCCACCCCCATCATGTCCAGCATGTCAGCCAATATCACCCCCCATCATGTCCAGCATGACAGCCAATTTCACCACCCCCATCATGTCCAGCATGACAGCCAATATGACCCACCCCCACATCATTCATGTCAGGCTTGATTTAAACCCCCAACACGGCAACCCCCACCTGCTACAAGCGACTCAGTTTCTGTGAGGGTAAGCAAGTCACACTCACAGTCTCAGCTCCTCCTCAGTCAGGACTCCGACACGCAGCAGCAGGCAGTCACGTGGGCCTCTCTCTGGCTAAGGCTGCTGCTGTGAGAGACAGTCCCTGCGGCGCCACTCGTCTCGCCGGCCACGGCCGGATCGGCCACGCCCCCAATTATCATGTGACCCGGGCCGGGCCGTGTGCAGCGCAGCCAGTCCAGGAGGGTGAATAATTACTAATAATGATTATGGCGCAGCGGGGATGGATATGAGGCACACGCCGACCCACCCGCGGCAGGCTGGTGCTTAAAGCGCGTTATATAAAATTAAAAGAAAGTTTTTTTCTGGGCGGCTGGGGCTGGGCCTATCTTCACACAGGGGCCTGGAGCAGCAGCTCCATCCGCCCCTATGTTAATCCGGCCCTGCTGCATATTATCTTTTCGCTTTCAAGGTGCAAGAAGATGCCTCAATTTGGTGTGGCTGACTGGCTCCCACTGGGGTGTTATGTATGAAAAAATTGCTACAGACTCACCCACTTGAGTTTAGTGATGTCAGTTGGGGCACAGTAACCATTTTGAGGCCCACTTAAAATAAAATCAAACTCCCAAGGGAAAATAACATAGTAACATAGTATATAAGACCGAAAAAAGACATTTGTCCATCCAGTTCGGTCTG
>JAKVIS010006605.1:0-10226 GCA_033119425.1 Bufotes viridis
GGAGATCGTGAATTCTAGAACTCACGAATTTATTGCGAATATTATGCGAAAATTTTGTGAAATATTGCGAAAACGAATATTGCCTACGCCGCTCATCTCTAGAAGGGAGAATATATAGTACCCGGGAGTGGCTAACAGAGAACAGCTGAAAGTAAAGGCTACAGATTACTAAATGGGACAAAAAGGATTGCAAACCTAAGCAGAAAAACCTGGATCGGAATCCATTCTCACCATTAGGTCATGGAGCGATCCATTGAGAAACTGAGTGCGTAGCCACCCGCTGCGACCTTCTGAACCCAGGCACAACAGGGTCAGCGATAGGTCGTAACACCCTCGTGACACATTCATTTGGATATGTATAACTTTTTTTCCCATTTTTTATTGCATTGTGTCCTCCAGAAGGTCAGGAAATATATTTGGAGAAATGTAGAACATTCGTATTTTATAGAGGACATGTAGCCAAAGGAGGTCCAGCTGGTTGCTTGCAGTTGGCAGAGTGTCCCTGCACAGTTTGATGCTGGTAGCACTGATTGATAGTGTCAGACTGTGCAGGGACACATCCCCAACTGGTAACATCCATCTGAACCTTCATTGTAAACTGATTGTAATTCATTCATAACTTCTAGTAGGAATACTAAAGGAATGACCCAACATAGAGTTTTGACAATAGATGCTCCAGAATTGTTATTACATGGGGAATGCAAGTAGTTGCTAAAACACACAAGTCAGAAGAGGTGACAGGTCTCCTTTAACTTTCCATTTAGTTGATGCAACGAGCCCACTACGCACACCTGGGGTATCCCTTGCCCCTTAGGAGGTATCTACGAAATATGTCCCTCTTATAGCAAGTAATCGTGACGCCAGCTGCGGTTAAGTAGCGAGGACTTGGAGTCCCCTTTGTAGATGGTAATGTTGGTACCCAGGGGTAGGACTGCCAGAGTGGTGCAGGGTGGCCTACAGTCTCTGTAGATGTTATATACACGTGTCACGGTGTTCCTACTTGGATATGGTTGGATCCCAGATGTGGTGTGGTCCGAAGCAGTGCAAAAAGGGTAGTTGAACTTGGATGATGGATAGGTAGAATAAATGCAGTCCAGACTTTGTAATAACGTTAAACAAAGATTTACTTGGCATAAACGGTAATCCAAACAGTTTCCAAACTTTATCTTGGTCATCAGCAGGTATTGGCCTTAACTGTGCAGATAACCACTTCTCTGCAACATTCTTAGCTCTGCTATGTGGTAGCTCTCTCTTGCAACTATGCTTGGCTGGGTAAATAGGAAACTTTTCCTCTTCTGCTGGAACTTAGCTTAGCTCTAGTCTGTTTCTTGCATGTAACCCTAGGAACTTCTTGTCCTGGCATCAGAGTACCTCAAGCTTGCTTATGCTTGGTATTGCACAACCTCCAGTGATAAGGCTGGCGTAGGCCTAACAGAACCTGTCCGGGGAGGACCAGGCCTAGTAGGGGTTTTCTCAGACACACACACAACCTCTCCCCAGGAAGGGTAGGCTGGAACTGACCTTGATTAATTAAACTCCTCCCTCTCTAAAGAGGGCTGGAAGAAACTAGAAGGTTGTTGCTAGGTTAAACTTTTCTGGGCCTGGGCCCCGGGTGTTTTGTCCTAGGCCCCGAATGTCCTGCCTGCCAGATAGATACAACCGTATTGCCATCCTCAGGACGGCAATACAATTGTATCTAATGCACTGGAAGAGCTGAAGGACCTGTAATGACATCACAGTCCATGTGATCAGTGCTGAAGGCAGTGGTTGAGAAGGACCTACCATCATGTGACCAATGCAGGAGAGGATAGGGCTCAGCAGTGAAGATGGAGAATTCCTGGGGAAGAATCTGTGGTGAGGTCTAGTATATGAGGAGAGGTAAGTGTAGGGAGAGATTCTCAGTGTGAGAGGCAGAGCAATGCTGAAAATTGTGGTTATTTAACTGGGACTGTATGTTAGGGCTGAAGGGAGTGATGTTATTTACATGGAACTGAATGTTGAGGGGGTGATATTATTTGCATGGGGCTGCATGTTGGAGGTGGCTGGGGAGCAGGTGATGTTATTTACATGGGATTGTATGTTGAAGGCGGTTGGGGGAGGGAGTGATGTTATTTTCATGGGACTGAATGTTGAGAGGGTGATGTTATTTACATGGAATTGCATTTTGGAGGCGGCTGGGGAGGGGATGATGGTATTTACATGGGACCATTTGATGAAGGACTGTATATTGGAGGGGCTGAAGGGAGGAGAATGATGTTTTTTTTTACATGGAACTGTACTTTTTTTTTGGGGGGGGGGGGCTGGAGAGATGGTGTTATGTTATTTACATGGGACTCTATGTTGAAGGCGGTTGGTGGAGGGAGTCATGTTATTTTCATGGGACTGAATGTTCAGGGGGTGCTGTTATTTACATGGGACTGTATGTTGAAGGCGGCTGGGGAGGGGGTGATGTAATTTATCGGAAGCAGGTGGGGATGCAATGCGTTTTTTCACTGATGGTTGCTAGGAGAAGCTGTTTGTAAATTTTCATTTTTTTATCACAAGCGTAAAAAATGCCTCAAAGTGCATTGTACTCGCGCTGAAAAAACTGAACGCAATCACAGACAAAACTGACTGAACTTGCTTGCAAAATGGTACGAGTTTCACTGAACACATCCAGACCTAATCTGTCACGCTCGTGTGAAAGAGGCCTTATGCTGAGCATGCAACCAACTTGCATTTGAATGGTTTCTATGCAGTCTTTTTTCCTGTGAAATGTAAAAGGTGACCTGAACTAAAGCCCTTTAAATGGCCACCATACATTTGTTTTGCTGGCCATAAGGTACTTTAATGCCATAAAACAGAATGTGGACTTCTTCAGCTGGAGCTCTAAATCAGGATGCACAGCCTTACACAACTTCTCTATTTCATGGGTGGGTGGTGGAAGAAATCAAGGGAATGCACCTGTAAGGCCTAGTTCACACATCACTTATCTGATCACTTATTTCCATCAGTTATTGTTGTGAGTCAAAACCAGGTGGGGGTCAAAAACACAGAACTGTATCTCTGTGTAGCCTCCACTCCTGATTTTGGCTAAAAAAAAACCCTGATGGAAATAACTGACCAAATAACTGACATGTGAACTGGCCCTAACTTAAGGTGGTCTTTACTTAACTCACGTGGGGGAAAAAACATAGGGTCACAACAGTCTTCAGTCCCTAACAGACACTCCTAGGTTGTGGTATCTCTGACTTTTCAACCACTTGCACACTCTCTTTAGTTGGGGCATGCCCTTCCATGAATGAATGTACGAATGAAAGTTGTTATCGCCGCTTTACCTGCTTCTCTATGAGATCACCAGCACTGAGAGGAAGAGAGCAGGAAATCTACTGAGCATATCAGTCCACCACTGAATGCAGGAGAAGGTGAACCAGAAGGATAAACAGCAGGGGGCGCTACCAGAAATATGTAATATGTAATGTGCAGGAAAATACAAGCAACGGGGGGAATTAATCAAACTGGTGTAAAGTAGAACGGGCTTAGAAACCAATCATATTCCTTCTTTCACTTTCCAAAGGAGCTGTGAAAAATGAAAGGTGGAATCTGATTGGTTTTCCTTTACACCAGTTTGATAAATCCCCCCAACATTTTTACTGCATGAGTAGTGAGAGGGGTAGGACATGAGTAGAGGTAATGGCAATGATAGGAGTAGTAGTAGTCATGGTAGCAGTTCTTACTCCAGAGCACCCTGGGCCATGCAGTAATAACCTTTCTTCCGCTCGATGCACACACTGGTTTGGGGCGTCCTGTCTGGTGGTAGGTGGGGTACCACTGGTGTAGGTGTATTCTAAGGGTACTTTCACACATGCATTAAAGTTTTCCGGTATTGAGTTCCATCCTAGGGACTCAATACAGGAAAAAAAATGATCAGTTTTATCCTGATTCATTCTGAAAGGAGAGTAATCCGTTTAGTATGCATCAGGATATCTTCAGTTCAGTCACTCCTAAGGTATTTGGCTGGAGAAAATACCGCAGCATGCTGCGGTATTTTCTCCGTCCAAAATTACGGAATACTTGCCGGAATGCCAGATCCGGCATTATTTTCTATTGAAATGCTTTAATGCCGGATCCGGCACGCGCAGACCACTAAAATTGCAAAGAGAAAAAAATACCAGATCCGTTTTTCGGTATGACACGGGATATACAGATCCGGTGTTTCAATCCATTTGTTAGACAGATCCGCATCTGGAATCTCTAAGGTGCAATGCAGGGCTCTCCTGAGGTAGTGGAAAAGGGGCAATGATTTGGTAGGGCAGGTTAGAGATGTGAGGCAATTTTGAGGCTAGTTTTGGGATAAAAGGTCCACTGTACATTGCTGTAGCAAGTTGGGCATCTGGCACACAGGCACTTGCACAAGTAAGTTCAGTATTTCCAGGTTGCATACACAGTTTTCCCAAGGCTGTATGTAGGGATATAGGTTACACAATGGTACCTATCTGTGTCTCTTTACAATTAATCCCAGAAAACTTCCCAATTCAGCCAAGGAGTGCAAGAGATCTCTATCAAAAACATTTTTATTTCAGTCTCAATATGGCACTACAAGGCCAAAGTGGGGGGTGTAGTATTTGTAACAGCGGATGCTGTCCTCCGATGCTCCTATGCTTACTGCCACGGTTCCAGGCTCCGTGTTCGGCTGTGATCTGCTGCCCGTGTTTCTTCATTCAACGCTGCAATCCTGGGCTCTGTTCTTGCAGGTATTGTCCGTCCAATAATCCGCTCTACGGTTTCCTTCCCAACCCTGTGCACAGCATGCTTTCAGCTTGTTCTAGTAGCACTTCCTTAAGGGGTGGTGTGCATCACTTCCTGTGATTTATGGGTTAGCTCATGTGACCTTGCTGACCAATCCTAGCTCTCCTGAACCCATATAAGTGGCTCAGCCCCCTTCTTAGGTGCCTGAGCGTCAATGTCCTTGTGTCCTGAAAAAGTTGTTGTTATTGCTGCTTGTGTTTCTGGACTCCACTGCCTGTTTAATCTGTGTCTGCTTCTCTCAACTCTCCTGTTGCCGACCTGGATTACCTGACCTGTACCTGTGCCGCTTGCCCTGACCTGTTGCTTGTTTAACTTCACCTCTGCCTCATCCTTCAGTCCTGCACTGTTGCTCCTGGTTACGACTTGGCCTGCTGTCTTGGTCTGTACCTCTGTTACCTTGCACTTGCATCCCCTGGTCCATCTGGACCAGCTGGCTCATGTGCTAATCCTCCTCAAGAGGTAGCAACCTGGTGTTCCCCTCGGGAAGGTCTATCTCCACCCTCAGGGGTACTGTGAAGAAGGAGGAGTTCACTTAGACAACGCCCTTAGAGGAGGTAGGATACGTGTCACAGTGGGTTCACCCCAACCTAATGCAGTAAAGTCCACAGCCAAAATACATACGTTACCTTCACAGTTTTTTTTTTGTTCATGCACTGTCACTTTTATAATGGCCCTCAACATTGGTCAAAATTCTTTCTGAGGCTGGCACTGGTTTTCAACTGCTTGTCTGGCTGTCCTCATCTTGCAGGGCTGGTGAATCCCTGTTTCCTGCTTCTTTCTCAGGCACCAGCTACACACTGGCCCTAGAGTGAAATGGTGTGGGGAAACCCACTATGATTGACTGTAAAACATACAGAGCCATTACCATTCCCCTCCTCCGCTCGCTCTGGCTCCAACTGGGCTCGTTGCATATGCTGGTGCAGTAGTTTCATGAACAAGAACGGTACCATCAATTGTACTGTTGAAGACCATATGAGTGACTGCAGTACTGATGTGGTGCAATCAGAGGTGGCATAAACATTTTCATTCAGTGACTCACAGATGACATCTTCTCTGATTGTCATTATTCTCCTCCCTTCTTTTCTCCAGGCAAGATAGGTTCTATACCTCAGTTACCTCCAAATTGGGTGCTTCAAGTAGTGGTGTCAACCCCTTTCATGCAAGTGAAAAGACTGATGCAAAAGCTGATGCTAAATTCTGTAGATTTATTAGAGTTCATGGAAAATCAATGTGTGACGCTTTGGTCAAAGAGCAATCTGGCACTAAGAATAGTGGAATTTCGCATGAGTATACACTGGCCTTCTCTCCAATTGACCCAGACCGCCATGATGATTTTATCCAGCTGTGTCTGCTGCTATTGTGGCTGTAACATCTGTCCTTGAACATATGATTACCTTTTTCTATATTCAACTGTTATTATCTTTAATGTGTTGTTGGTTTGGTTTACATATTTAATCATGGGATGGTCCCTGTGACATCATATAGTACATAAAAATCTGTTTCTAACCAAGCTAGAACAAGCACTGTACGTTACTTGGATCCAGAGATCACACCATTTATTCCTCTTGTTCCTTTGCTGGATTTATTTCAAGCTGGTGGCTCTATGCTGCAGCTCTCTCCCTGTAACTTTTACAGCTTCTAACAGTTAATATGGCTGGTGGTAGTTGAGTACTGGAACCAAGCATGAATGTCCATCCCAGCAATGCTACTAAGCAGGGCTGTATTTGCAATTAGGCACTCAAGGGCATGTTCCACCGGGGAAGCAGGAGGCTGTGGCTGATAGCTCATAACAGAGAACAAGAGGTTCCAGATGCAATGTCCGACAGCGGCAAAGGGTCCCTATAAGAAATATTTGTGACGCCAGTTGCAGTGAAGCAACAATGGGACAGAGTCCCTTTAAGAAATGGTGTTAGTGGTGGTACCCAGGTTTAGGAATGGCCGAGTGGTATAGAGTGGCCTACAATGTCCCTCACTGTTTTGTATGTGTCACAGTGCTCCTACCTGGATATGCTGGACCCCTTCTGGGAGGGAGATGGGAAAAACAGCAATACAGCCACTGCGTTTTTACCTTATAAATATTACAGCCTTTTTCTGTATAGATTACATAATATCTTTATTCTTTGGGTCAGTTACAATTACAGTGATACCAAATAAATATAGTTTTATTTACTTTTTGCTACTTTTTGCAATAAGGCCCCTTTTTTTTTAAAGAAAAAAAATGTTTTTGCATTGACGCTTCCCAAGACCCATCATTTTTTTTTTCTATGGAGTTGTGTGAGGGCTTGATTTTTGCGGGACGACTTGTATTTTTCATTGGTATAATTTTGGAGTAAATGGCAAATCTGTCTTTGTTTTTTGTTTTTTACAGCGTTCATCGGAGGGGATAATTTATGTGATATTTATGTAGTTCGGGTCGTTACGGATGTGGCAATACCAAACATATGGGGGAGGTTTTTTTTTGGCAATTTTTTTATTGAAAAGCTTATTTTCAATGGAAAAAAGCGTATTTTTTTATTTAATAAAGGGCACTATAACAGTATTTTGATTTATTTTAAAATGCAATGCAGTATTGTTCATTTCATTTTAATGCTGGAAATTACTGAAGGCTGGTCTGGGGCCTACGTCAGACCCCTGCCAGCATTCACACACATCGGCACTCCGCGATCGCATCATTTGGGGTGCCGATGGGAGACAGAGGGAGTCCGTTCACTCTGTCGGCATGAATAGTTGGAGGCAGAAGGTTCTTACCGGACTATGACAAGATTTGGAAAATAACACATTTAGGGTCGGACTAGCCCTACAGAGTACCACAGGATCTTCTGGTGGACCCAAGCTCTGATGTAATAGTGCGCCCCAAAGGCCTAAAAAAAAAACCAAACATTTAGAGCTGCCTTTGGAGATGATCATTGGCCACTAGGGTTTATTTCTTTGATTAAAAACCTATTAAACTCTTATTGATTATTATGATAATAGGGTTTGGGCCCCAAGAATAATTTCCTCTGGTGGATCCAAGGAGCCCCAGCCCAACACTGCAAATTGATTCTGACCTGTAGTCATCATTCGAATACAGCAGATTTGTTTGTAGTACTCTACCTTCAATATATTTTCACTGCACAGTCCCTTTAATATATTTAGTATAAAGTGATAGAAATAAGACCATTGCTATACGCTTGTAGCTGCAGACACATTACCCATATCGTCTGAGAAATGGAGGTAATAACAGTAATTGCACAGTATTAAATACATAGATTAGTGAGTGAAGCTGGAACATCAGTTTATTCAACACGACTACAATATGATGGAAGGAGCAAACAAGGCTCAATGAAATAAAGATAGAAAACTGTAATTAGATAGCATTGAGGCTGCACAAGACACAATTACAGAGGTTGGAAGTCTCAATTATTACACTGATTATCCATAATTATTCTACATTGGAGTGTCTGGGTTTCCTTCTTTAGCTGACACCTTGAGGAGCAGTGCTGATGATGTCTAGACAGATAACTACCTTTTGGAATCATTTAGAGACAAAAGGACATTGGCAAGGGGAGCCAAGCACATACCTGTTTCTAGGGTACATACAGAAGGCTAGGATGACGAGTTGGCGAATGTAGGCATTTGCCTAGGGCGCCACCTTGCCATCCATCTGAGGCAGCACCATTTTATTGTAGGAAAAAAAACTGTTCAAATTGTAAACTCCTTAGTCCTTTGTGGAAGCGCTCATTACTGAAAGAGGCCCAGGGACTGATGAGCACTAGCGGTGGCTTTAACTCAGGGCTCCCCTCCGGGTGGTCCTCCTGCCGCCTGTGCTTTGCTGTATTATTCTGACAGTGTAATGCTCGTCGGCACGCACTATGACCTGACGCTGTGCAACGTCAGGTCATGGTGTAGCGTGGACATCTGAGGCAGGAGCACAGAGAGCAGGACCGGAGGTACCCAGAGCACATGAGGAGAGGTGAGTAATTGTTTTTTGTTTTTTATGTTTGTCTGGTGTGAGGTCTGCATTTAGGGATAGGGGTGGGAGGTTGGTTTAGGTGGGTACCAACAATTAAATCTTTTTGATATTGAAATCTTACTGTACAAATACCCCACACATAAAAATCATATAAAAAGTTACTAAAAGGATATAGGCACTGCAGTAAACCATCATTCCTTTTTAGTATATATTAGGCCTCATTCAAACGAACGTTTATTTTATCAATTTACGGGCCGTTTTTTGCTTTCCGTATATGGTCCGTATAAGGAACCATTCATTTCAAAGGGTCCGCAAAAAACACGGAAGGTACTCCGTATGCCTTCCGTTTCTGTATTTCCGTTCTGTTCAAAGATAGAACATTATTATTGTCCGCATAACGGACAAGGATAGTACTGTACTATCAGGGGCTAGTTGTTCCATTCCACAAAAAGCAGACTGCACCCGGAAGTCATCCGTATTTTTTGCGGATCCATTTCTGCGGACCACAAAACACTGAAAAAGCCATATGGTCGTGTGCAATAGGCCTTATAGTGACAAATTCACTGAGAATGATCAAGTAGGTAGGCGTCTCACTATTAGAAAAAGAATCACTGCCAATTGAGAACGCTAAAATGAAAATACTTTACAGCTTTATATGGGCTCAACTGGCTTAGGGTACTTTCACACTAGCGTTTTGGATTCCGTTTGTGAGATCCATTTTAGGGCTCTCACAAACGGTCCAAAACGGATCAGTTAAGCCCCAATGCATTCTGAATAGATAAGGATCCGTTCAGAATGCATCAGTTCGGCTCCGTTCCGCCTCTATTCTGTTTTGGAGACGGATACCAAAACGCAGCTTGCAGTATTTTGGTGTCCGTCTGAAGAGGCGGAGCCTAACAGATCCGTTTTGAATTACAATGTAAGTCAATAGGGACGGATCAGTTTTCAATGACACAATATGGTGCATTTGAAAACAAATCCGTTCCCCATTGACTTTCAATGTAATTCAAAACGGATCCATTTTGGATTTTTCTTTAAAACTAATGCAAACGGATCCGTTCTGAACAGATACAAACATTTGCATTATAGATGCGGATCCGTCTGTGCAAATAAACAGACGGATCCACACCAACGCAAGTGTGAAAGTACCCGTACTAGAAATGTTTTACAGAGCAAAAATCTATCTTATGGTGTATAGTCTGTATACATATCTTATGCACTCCATGCAAAGACCCCGATATCCTAAGGACATAGTTCTTAACCCAAGTGTTCATATGTTTGAAGACAGGAGACCCCAATTTTTTGTACCCCGAGAGCCACATTATACACATAAAGATGGTCATGAGCAAAGATGAACATCAATTCTAAAATAATTAAATTTGCCTTTAATTTCCCAAAATTCCAGCCATACCCAAATCTTTTGTGATTTACTCGGCAAATATATCAAAATTATCTCAATATTACCACCAATGTTTTACAGGTCAAA
>JAKVIS010006606.1:0-10217 GCA_033119425.1 Bufotes viridis
CCTAGATGCATAATGGCTCACATGATCAACTTCAGCCATACACGGTCCCTCCAGTCTCACCACCAGAAAAACCCCAAATGGCTCAAGTTGAAGCAGCGATGTGATCTCTCAGGTAAGACAGGGTCAAACTCCACATTCATCCCTTTTGGTTGTAGTGAATCTATCTTATAGATCCACTCCACCTCCCTCCTATTAATCCACTCAATGAAATTTCCTCCGCGCCAGTGCGGTTTAATCAGCTCTATACCCGCAAAGAGCAGGCCACTAGGATCTTTTTGGTGTTTGGTTTTAAAGTGCATAGAAACACTATGTGTCTCAAGTCCCTTCCTGATGTTCCTTATATGTTCTTGGATCCTTACTTTTAATTTCCTCATGGTTCGGCCCACATACTGGAGGCCACAAGGGCACTCCAGCATATAGACCACCGCTACATTTTCACATGTAATCATCCCTTTTATTTTGTAGTCTTGGTTTTTCTGATTGGAGTGCACAATTTGAGTATCCTTCTTTCTCTTTTCTCTCTTCCTATTTCAGCATGGTAAGCAAAAACCACACCAGGTAAATTTATTCCCCTTCCTTGTACCCTCCCAATGTAGAGAACTGTGTACCAATTTGGTCTGTAATCTTGGTGCTTTTCTAAAAATCACCTCTGGTTGGTCCGGAATGTCTTTCCCTAATATTGGGTCATTTTTTAGAATTGACCAGTTCTTCCTTATTGCATTTTTAATTAACCCGGCATGCACATTAAACTGTGTAAGGAAGGAGAACCGGAAATCCTTTTTAATAATTTTGGGTGGGTCTCCCTCTCTTCCACTTTCTCTCTCTATTTCTTTCCTACATTTCACAACCGCTCATTAATAGCCTCGCTCTGCATTTTAAAGTCCTCCTCTTTTGTACGATGGACCCTTTTTAATTGCCCCTTATATATTTTTAAGCCAGGGGGTGTAGTGGCAACTAGAGGTGTCAATATAACCATTGACGTCGGTTTCTTTAAGTATTTGTGTGAGCTTCCCGGGCTCCAAAGCTGCCACCAAGTTACGGCCATTATCAGACACAACCATACCTGGTTGTAGGTTGAGTGGCGAGAGCCACAGCTCAGTCGGGTCCTTTATCACCTGCCACAGCTCTGCGGTGGTGTGCTGTTTGTCACCTAAGCAGATCAGTTTAAGCACGTCCTGTTGCCGCTTCCCCACTGCAGTGCTACAGTGTTTTCAGCTACTGACTGATGGCTGACTGGTGCTGCAAGATGATAATTCAGAAGTGGAAGTTTAGGAGGAGGAGGAGAAGAGGGGGTTGCAGCCACTAACGTAGGTGGCCGCGGAAACCCTGATGGAAGGGAAATGTAGCATCCCTGGCCAAAAGCACTTGTCCATGTGTCAGTCGTTAAGTGGACCGTCCCAATAACTGCGTTGGTCAGGGCACGGGTGATGTTACAGGACACATGCTGGTGTAAGGCTGGGACTCCACAACGTGAAAAATATTGGCTGCTGGGGACAGAGTAACACGGGACGGCCGCCGCCATCAGGCTGTGGAAAGCCTCAGTGTCCAGAAGCCTAAATGGCAACATTTCTAGGGCCAGCAATTTTGAAAAGTGCGCATTTAGTGCTATGGTCTGTGGGTGGCTGGGTATTTGTGCTTTCGTTCAAAGGCCTGGGGTATAGACATCTGTACGCTGCGCTGGGACACATAAGTGGATGTGCTAGCTGATGCCGGGCCTGTGTCCTGGACAGGGGATTGGCCAGCACGTAACACAGGGGAAGAGGAGGCAGTGGTATGACCCACAGACACTGATTGTGGACCCAGACGTTCGGCCTACCTATTAGGGTGCTTTGATGCCATGCAGCGGATCATGCTGGTGGTGGCGAGGTTGCTAGTGTTCACACCCCTGCTCATTTTGGTACGGCACAGGTTGCAAATGACAATTCTTTTATTTCCTCAAAAAAACGCCAGACTGCGGAACACCAACCCTTTGGCAAGGGAGATTTCCGCAAGGGGGTGCTCTGGGCCCCCCCCTTCTCCTTTTTGCCACCCCACTGCCTCATCCAGACCATTGCAGTGCTGAGGATCCGTCCCCCTCTGTACTGACGTCCTCGCTCGGCTTGCCACCTTCCCAGGTTGGGTCAGTGACTTCATCGTCCACCACCTCCTCCTCCACTTCCTCACTCTGGTCATCGTCCTGACTTATTGACCTAACAAAAACCTCAGTTATTGACAACTGTGTTTCATCCTCATCATTAACCTCTTGAGACACTAATTACGGTTGACTTATTGGCAAGTGTGTCTCATCATCATCATCCACCTTGTGAAACACTAATTGCGGTTCCCCACCGTCATCTTCTTCTGACTGTGAGATTGAGACAGGGCACAAGATCTCCTCATGTACCTCTTTAAGCGGGCTTCAAATTAAGGAATGGCGATGAAAAGAGCTCCTCGGAATATCCGAGTGTGGGATCACTTGTTTGCCAGGACTTCCCATTGTGGGTGGAAGGAGTATCAGGGTGAGGATTCTGTTGACCAGACTCCTGGCTACTGAGACTGGACTGTGGAAGACAGGGTGGTGCTTAACCGACTGGAAGCATCTGCTGCAATCCACGCACTTGTCTGGGGGGGGGCCCGATCCAAAGTTTGCACTGGGGCCCATAACACTCTAGTTACGCCACTGGATACAACTATATACCTTAAAAGGACTTATGGGTCTCTAACAATTCCACACAATAATTATATTGCAGCCAGATGCAA
Organism: Bufotes viridis; assembly: GCA_033119425.1. NCBI lineage: Eukaryota > Metazoa > Chordata > Amphibia > Anura > Bufonidae > Bufotes > Bufotes viridis. The sequence continues at coordinate 2,740 of JAKVIS010006606.1, forward strand.
CAATAGTCCTGAAAAGGACTTTTGGGTCTCTAACAAGTTTTTTCCCTAAAATATTACTATTTCACTCCCTACACTACCTGTCCCTTCTTCAGCTCAGCTGTCCCTGACTAAGCCAATCACTGTAATGCCAGTAACCAACATGGCTACGGCATTACAGTTAGTGGCAGTACTTACCCACACGTTTATTGGCTGCGTATCGGCCAACAAACGTGCGGGGAGGAGACTTGAGTATCTCACACAAGCACGTGTGGTGTTCCCAACATTAGAGCCGTGCATGCGGCCCAACACTACAAAATACATCAGCTTTTTTTAGGCCTAGATTCACAAAGGGAAACAACAGAAGAGGTGGATGCAAATATATACGGAGGTTCAAGAACAGGAGAGATTGGTTCCCTCACAACACAAAATTTCAAAACAACAGAGACATTAGTGGTGAATTCACAGTTGAGTCACATTATTATAACCACTAGCTAAAATCCAGAGTAACCGTTGTGTGTAGCACAAACAATGGCTAGAAGTGACTTTATCCAACATATAGTTTTATTCTGGCTACCTCTCGGCATGTTTGTGCAAAGTACGCCTCCCCCCAGGGCCCCTATATCGCGTCCCAGATATAGTAGGAATGCTGAGTGGTGTAGTGCGACTTAAATTTCTCTTATTGTGTGTCACGCTGCTCCTACCTGGATACCGCCAGGCCCCAGGCTTTGGCTCCGAAGCAATAAAAAGAGTGAATAGTTGAGGGATTCGAAAGAATAACTTGAGTCCAGACCTTGAGATGAAGTTCAATGGCAGCTTGAAAAAACGTTTCTTCAAACAGTTTTCAGGCTTTGTCTTGGTTCGAGCAGGCTTTAGCATGAACTGGCGGGCAAACTCAACTCTGCTTTATCTCTTTCTCTCTGCTGTGCTGACAGGCTAGCTTAATAACTTTGATTCCTTCTTTATGCTGCACTCCATGCTTTAGTCTGACTTAGTTTGAGCCAAGGAATAGTTTAGTGTCCTGTCAGCTCCAACATGGAGTCTAAACCGGAACAATCTAGAACTGCCACACCTCCTTCTGGTAGCCAGCAGGACTAACCCACTTCTGCCCAAAAGGGGGAGAATAGAATGGTGAGTTCCATTCTATCTAACTATAGCTCTGCCATATGTGCTGCCACCTGCTGGTGCACCAGGCACGTTACATGTAATAAACAGTGTGAGGCAGTGACAGGCCTCATGGCTGTTAGGAGAGAGGAATGGCAGGATTATACATCTCTTTCCTATCAGTGGTCAGGCCTGAGGCAGCAACAGGTGCCACAATCAACGGAGCTTAAAGCTGTCCTCAAAGTGAGAGGGGTGTGTCTTGTGTGGTACAGAAGCCTGGAGTGGTTCTGTGTGTGGTCTGAGCTGGGAGCACTGAGAGACCACGAGGCTGGGATTAGCCTGAGGTTTGGGGGGTCCAGCGACGCCTATCGATAAGGGTCGCATGGTCAGCGCCAGGCGGACGACTAGACCATAATTCCCCAAAAGACACCTGTGTGGTAACAGCCAGGAGGGTGATGGACATTAGGCTGGGAAAGCCGCATGGGTTCCTGTGTTTGTGAACGGTGACTTAGGTGAGTCAGGGATATACTGTGTTTAGGTAGAGCCCAGACGGGCAGGTTTTCATTTTGTTTTGTATCGTTTGTTTGTGCGTGTGGCGCAATAAAGCATGAGTTGGGACATGAAAACCTGTTGTCTGCAAAGGTATTTGTGAGGATGATCCCCGGAAAGCTACCCCTCACAATTGGTGGAGGATGCGGGCAATAACAACAGCAGGTTGCTAGGGGCAACGACCTGACGGAAAAGAGCAGGTGCTGCTGAATGTTACCAAGGGAATTGCTGTGTTGCTGTACAGGAATTTAAAGGACCAGAAGCCTGCTTGTTTGCTGAAGCAGGTGCTGCTGGAAAACTGCTGGTGTTAATCTGGACTTTTCTGAGGTGCAAGCTGTGCAGGGATTTAATGGGCCAGAAGCAAAGTAAAAGAAACTGACCTGTCAAAATGGCTGCAAAATGGTGGAGCCCGTGGGAAAAGTCCTGCGAAATGGTGATCGGGGGAATCCCGTTGGGGGTTATACTAGACTCCCTCCAGCAAGTGTCTCGGGTCCTGCCCAAAATTCTGGACTTTGTGACAAGAGGGCTAGAGACAACAACTAAGGTGTCGCTTACCTTTGTGACGGAATATGGCTCTATGCAATGGGAGCTCTTAAAATGTGAGACCCTGTATTCTAATTTCGATTGTTGTAATAGCGATTTATCCCTAGTGAGACCTCTATGTCTGACCTGTATAAGCAGATATAATAACTGCGGACAATCTTTATCAGATAGCTTGAACTCACCAACACCGTGTTTATCCGTGTAAGTCGCTTTATTCTGTAAGTCAGATAACAGGGTACAGCAGAACAGATGGATTCCGGTATTGTGCAGTCAAAAGATGATGCTTTAATTAGCGTACATGAGAATACATGTGTCCCTGTACATGTGGCTGCAGCAGCAAAGAAGATACAGAAAGTGAAGTACACAGAAGAAGGGGTGGAGCATTGAAAGGAAATTAGTCACAGATATCAAAGAAGAGAACATGAAAAACAAGTGCATTACCAAAAACGGCACTAGATGGGAGTAGATAACCAAATAAAGAAATACTGCATATGAAATGGTTCAATTAATTAAACTATATACATTCCATATAAATTTTAACTGTGTAGTAGCACACTCCCCGTCTGGCATTGAAAATGTCACTACTTAAACCATAACAGTAGTTATAAAATTGCAAATAAACAATTTGCTTTGATGTCTTGAAAACCTAAAAAACATAAAAAGAACATGCATATAATGCAACAACTACAATGCAAGGTTTCAAGTTGTAACAAAGTTCAAACTCTTCTTGAAGTCACAGGTAGGATCCAGCAGCATAAGCAAACATGTTCATTCTCCAGAACAAGTTCCGTGATAGGTCTGATGAAAGTCTTTAAAAATAATTGTGGTAAGCTGATACTGTGCCAAGGTGCCCCCACAGTAATAGTGCTCCCAAAAGTCCCACCAATAGAAATAATTCTCTGCTAGAGCACACATGGTAGTAATAGTGCTCCTACAGTGCCCCCCAACATGTCCCCACTGTTCCCCAAAAGTAATAATGCTCCCAGTGCCCATACTAGAAATCATGTTCCCCATAGACCCCCAGTAGTAATAATAAGTCCAGTAGTAACAATTCTCCTTATAATGTGACAGTACAAAAAAATCCCCCTTATAATGTGTGCCAGCGCAAAAAAAATGCCCCCTTTTAATTCCCCCCAGTTGAGCTAATGTCCCCATAGGGCCCCCATAATGTGCCAGTATAAAATACCCCTATATAGTGCCCCCAGTAAATGTCCCCATAGTGCCCCCATAATGTACCAGTATAAAATGCCCCATATATAGTGCCCCAGTAGATGCCCTCAGTGTCCCCCATAATTTGCAAGTATAAAATACCCCTTAGTGCCCCCCATAGATGAGCCCATATTACTCCTCTCCCCCTTCCCCACACCATAATGTGTCCCAGTATAAATTGCCCCTATACAGAGCCCCCCATATAAAATTCCCCTTCTTTGTGGCCTCAGTAGAAGCCCCCATAGTGTTCCTCACCCCCCTTCCCCCATAGTGCCCCCCATATAAAATACTCCGTTGCCTCAGTAGATGCCCCCATAGTGCCCTCAATAATGTGCCAGTAAGAAGTGCCCCCATAGTGCCACCCAATAATGTGCCAGTAAATAGTGCCCCTAATAATGTGCCAGTAAGAAGTGCCCCCATAGATGCCCCCCAACAATTTGCCAGTAAGATGTGCCCCCATAGTTGCTCCCCAAAAATCTGCCAGTAAGAAGTGCCCCCCATAGATGCCCTCCAATTATGTGCCAGTAAGAAGTGCCTCCCATAGATGCCCCCCAATCATGTGTCAGTAAAAAGTGCCCCAATCATATGCCAGTAACAAGCCCCCACCCCCAATCATGTGCCAGTAACAAGTATTGTACCACATAAAAAAAATACTTACCTCCATCAGGCTGGCAGCGATGCAGGCCTCTTCCGGCCTGTTTTCCGCGCTGTACGGCTCAGGCCTGCAGCCTATCAGAGGAACGAGGAAGGGAGACGCCTCTCCCCTGCCCCGCAGCATCCATCTGTATCGCTGTATAGCTTTCATCTCCCTCTGCCCTGCTGCCGCACCCCACTTGTCACCAGGGCCACGCCGCCTGGGGTGATCGCCTCATTTGGCCTAATTGGGGGTGCAGCCCTGCTGGCGCCCCCTGAAATTTTGCACCTGGGCAACAGACGCCACTGCAAGAGACTCATGGTCACTCTGGAGGAGCTGCAGAGATCCACAGCTCAGGTGGGAGAATCAGTCCACAGGACAGCTATTGGTCATGTATTCCACAAATCTGAGCTTTATGAAAGAGTGCCAAAAAGAAAGCCACTTTTGAAAGCAAGCTATAGGAAGTCCCGTTTACCATTTGCCACAAGCAATGTAGGGGACGCAGCAATCATGTAGAAGAAGGTGCTCTGGTCAGATGAGATCAAAGTTGAACATTTTGGCCTAAATGCAAAAAGCTATGTGTGGGGAAAACTAACACTGCACATCAACCTGAACACACCATCCCCACCGTGAAACATGGTGGTGGCAGCATCATGCCGTGTGGATGCTTTTCTTCAGCGGGGACTGGAAAGCTGGTCAGAGTTGATGAGAAGTCATCAGTCAAATTTTTCCTACCTTATCCCCTATGGAGATATTAGGATCACTTGCCCATCTTCCCTGGAATGCTTTGCTCACACACCCTGATTTATTGATTTATGGGGAAATTCAGTATGTGTGGTGATCATTAAATAAATATGTTATTTTATATTAGGAACATTTTTATTATTTTGTCGATTTTTCTCACAATGTCAACTTTTCTTCCCGTGCTGACAGTTGCCTCTCCATACAGATGCATGAAGTAATTCATGTAATCAACATCATTGAAACTATTTTAGGAACCGTCTGTTTCTAATCACTTTCCAAGTATGGTTGAGTGGATGTATTGATTTCCTGAACCTCTGAATATTGTTGACATATTTATAATTATTAATAATGATAAGTCTCCCCCCATTTTTTGCCTGGTAGAGTCTTGGGTAGCCTGGACCATCCAGTGGGAGTACACTTTTTCTTGATACAGACAAGTGGATACGTTTGTATTGGTCCTCCACATATGGCTGTCAATCACATGGTATATTAGAGTTTATTATCTGTATGTATGAAATGTGATCAGGACCAGTAGTTACAGTTTTTATTATTTGTACCAGTCTAAACGCTGGCTTAATTCACATTTTTAATCTAATGTAACTACTCTATGAAATATAAGTTATAGTAAAATGGTCTTTAGAATGTTTTTGTTTAGAGCGCATGCACGAGAAGCTTTGCACTTACCCTCGCTATCATAACGAGGTTTGAAATACAAGCCATGGGCAGTTTTGATTGTAGAATGTTCTGTATTTATCCTCACTATCAAAGCGAGGTTTGAGACACAAGTCATGCGAAATATGGACCAGGGAACGTCACAGCATCGAAGATAGGCAGTGAGAATTAAGTAATTCATCTTAATTATAATTATGCCACACTTGGGATATTTATTTACAATTATACAATTAACTTATTGTATTATAGTGCACATTTTATTATGCATTACAATTTATAATGAATTGTAATAATGTTTGTTCGTAATCACATGTGCTGTGTATATTAAATGGTGTTGATCACTTTACTTTTTAATGCTTGAGAAAAGCTCACATTCAGCTGAAATGTTGCATCTGGGCGCAATAAAGGATCATTCACAGAGTGCTGTCTGGGCTTTCTTAGGCCTATTGCACACAACAGTATTTTGTGGACCGTATACTGGCCGTTTTTTCAGTTCAGTATACTTACAGTATACTGAACTATTCACTTCAATGGGACCACAAAAAATACTGAAGTGTCTCCGTATGCCTTCCGTTTCCGTTCCGTTTAAATATAGAACATGTCCTATTCTTCATTCAAGTCAATGGGTCCGCAAAAAAAACGGAAAGCATAAGGAAAGTAACCGAAACGAAAACACAACGGAAGCAAAAAACGGAAAAACTGATCCGTTATAAACGGACCGCAAAACACTGAAAAAGCCATACGGTCGTGTGCAAGAGGCCTTACCTTGTATATGTGGACACCAGGACCACTGTTTGGTGAGATGTATACCTGAAATCATTTTTTTTTACCTAATGGTGCTTTCTTTTTTGGCTACCTGCCATCCTGAATACCCTCTCTGACAGTACACATGGGCTGTACACCAATAGCAAACGGGGCTAGTTCCAGCCAGTGTTCCAATCTGCTGACCCAGAACTCCATGGGATAATGACACCGAATATTTTATATATTGACGGTAAAAGGGTACAGTCCAAGTATGAGTGAACCCGGTTGTTCAGGAGGTTTGTATACATTTGCTGATTTGCAAAAGTTTGGCACAGCATTTGAAAAACTGTTCCATTATGTTCAGCAAACTGAATTTGGCTGTGCTGCTTGCAGTGCTAGAGTCACTCACAATTGCAGATGACATGGCACATATCTTTTGTTTTCCATTCATCCCATTGCCACTCTGTCGCTTATCAGAGTCCACTACAATATAACAATGAGTGATGCACAACAATTTGTCAGATCAGTTACACTAGTCTGTGATAGGTGGAATTTTTGTAATAAAATTTGCAAAAACATTTTTAAAGTGTTGGGGAAATTAAAAAAATTATTCTGTGCTTTCTAGAATATACTTTATTGTAATTACTTGATGTATGTGAAGGGGCCTGGTTTAATGCAATAAAGTGGTCAGAGGCCCTGGAGGCATAGATCATTGTCGCCTTGAAACTAGAGATAAGCTGGAACAGATCTTGGTCTCAGGCACCTTACCATAAATTTTCCTAATGTCTGTAACATTTTCCATATGTCTTTCTAAATGTAAATATATTGTTAAAACTAGTTCAAACCAGTTTTCTTTATGTCTTAAGATTGTCCATATAAACCCAACTTTGACAATATACCCCAGACATTCTGCTGTACCTCCATACAGTGTGTTTGTCTCTTCTTATATAAGAACAAAGAGAAAATACCTCCTTTAACCTTAAATTCAGATGACATTGTGATCCTTCCTTAGTAAAGAAAACTCTTTTAACAAATTGGCCCTTCGAGCTGGAATCCAATATCTCCTAAAACTTCTGTTCATTTCGTGGCTGAACACCATCGACGGCGGGGAGTCCCCTGACTTCCTGATTTAGAAAGACCTCCAGCTGAATTGCTGTTAAACAGAGGCCAGCAGGTGAAAGGACGAGGGGAAGTGACGGATTCAAAGAACATAGTATGGAGGATCAAAGATCCGGTATCATCTGAATATAGGTAAGACAGTAACTATTTCTGTTGGTATATAGATATAATAGATATAGTTATT
>JAKVIS010006607.1:0-10335 GCA_033119425.1 Bufotes viridis
ACCCGAACTTTTTTGAAAATGTTCGGGTTCAGGTCCGTGTCCCGAACACCCCAAAACTATACAGTTCGGGTTCGCTCAACCCTAATTATGACAACTCTTATTATCAACCATAATTTTATTATAATTAATCATAAATAAAGTAATTGTTTTGCTTTAATTCACTTAAGGTACTAGTCTGTGTGCTAGAGAGCACTCTGTAGTAGTGTTAGCAACACTTTTATCAGGCAAAACGATGGTCTAAAAATAGATATTGCTGCCAGACACAATAGTACTTAAAAGGACTTTTGGGTCTGTAAAGTTTTAGCAATTTAGTGCAGGTTGCGCAAAAAATATATACTGCTGTTGCCACACACAACCAAGGTCCTTAAAACGACTTTTGGGTCTCTGAAAAGTTTTTCAAAAAAGTAATTTCACTACCTACACTATCTTTCCTTTCTTCAGCACAGCTCTCCCTGACTAACACTGAGCCGAACATGTGTCATTGGGTGCTATATAGCACCAGATGATGCGTTCCAGCCAGCCAATCACTGTAATGCCAGTAACCAACATGGCTATGGCATTACAGTGAAGGGCAGTACCTACCTGCACATTTATTGGCTGCAACACATGTGCCGAGATGCTCGAACCGAACTGGTGTTCAGCCGAGCATGGTCAATCAACACTTTGTGGGGTATATAGTGTGCAGCAGGAAAATGGATGTGCAATGTGCACGTGAGATATATCTCTGTCATCCATACATGCAGGCTACTGTCACAGCAATACTTAGTGCACCAATCAGTAATATTTGCTTAGACCTCATAAAATGTGAAGTTGTATGTATTGCGAAAATAAGTTTGCATCATAAGTGGCGATTTTCGCAATCACAAATATTTTATCGTATTTATTTATTATATATTTTAACACTCTATCTGCATATAAAGCGATTGTTCTGGCAGGCATGTGAAATGTAATCAAATACACTGCTGTAACGTCAAATTACATACAGTGATCAGTAGTTCTTTCTCACGAAAATTGCTTCCCACCATCTTTTCCAATCCTCTCAAACTTCAGGTAGTTTAAAAACAGTTGTGCAATTATGCCATGCCCCTTTTGCGCATGCGCATTAAGCAAATTTTACATTGCGGTTTTCAAAATAGTGTACGAAGATAGCGAATTTGAATATATATTCACGAAATCGAATATTGTCCCTGCCGCTCATCACTAGAGAAAGCATCTGCTGCCAGGAAGGGATAATTATCGGATTTTTTTAATTAAAAAAAAATCCGACAGAGCAATGTCTTATTAAACAGGCTGTTTACTAGTGTTGAGCGAGAATATTTGAATTGCGAATTTGAATCACGAATATCTCTACTTCGAGTTTTCACGATTATTTAGTGTTGATGGCGAAAATTTGAATCTTTATTGCAAATTTATCACAAATTTATCGTGAATATCGGCACTTAGCAACATCCCTAGCAACCAATAGGAAAAATGCCTACCCCTTAGTGTTGATCGTGAATATTCTAATCGCAATCAAGTAAATAATGACTAGAGATCAAGAATTCTCGAATTTGCGAATGTATGGCGAACATTTGGCAAACAATTTGCAAATCATCATGAAAAGAGATGAGCAAATCGAAGCTGACAAAGTCGAATTGTTCTTAATTTCAGTAAAAACTCTATTCTGAACTAAAGCGAATTTCCTTGCGCTTCGTGGTAATGAATTGCATTTTTTCCTAGCATGGCGGCTTGCCGGCTACAATGGCGGCTAAAATGGCAGCTACATGTGGGGCAAGGAACTCTGGGAAGATGGGATGACCCATAATGCCATGCATGCAGCCAATTACCAGCCAGCCCAGTGATGTCACAAGCCCTATAAATACGGCAGCCATCTTAGATTCTGCCATTCACCAGTGTACTTTGTTCAGGGACAGACATGTATGCAGGCGCTAGGGAGAGTCAGTGAAAGAACAATTAATTGTTTAAAAAAAAAAAGCAAAGAAGTGATTCACTAGTGCAGGGAAAGGATTGTGAGGGGAATCATTTCATAGGTAGGGAGAATCATAGGAAAAACTTCATTGTGCAGGGAAACATTACAGCTTTGTCATTCCAGCAATTATTTTTTTGGGTGCAAGTGTTATGTTGAAAAGCTTCTAGTGGCTCTGTGAAAAAGAGAAATACCGTATGTACTCTGATTCTCTGTTCAGATATTTATGGTGAAAGCATTTAGTGCCCTATTATAGTACAATACCAGAAAAATAAACGCAGTTCAGTGTTGGTGTTATTAGCGCTAAAAGCATTTATTGCCAGTTCAGTAAAATCCGATAAAAATATACGCTATTGACATTTTGGTGTTATTTGCGATAAAAGCGTATATTGCCAGTTCAGTAAAACCCGTGAAAAATATACCCTGTTCACATTTGGTTGCTATTTGTGCTAAAAGTGTTTTCTGTCATATTTCTAGAGAAAAAGAGAAAAATACACACCGTTGATATTTGTTGTTATTTGCGCTAAAAGTGTATATCGCCAGTTCAGTACAACCCGTGAAAAATATACCCTGTCTACATTTTGGTGTTATTTGTGCTAAAAGCATATATTGCCAGTTCAGTACTACCTGTGAAAAATATACACTGTTGACATTTGGGTGTTACAGTATTTGCGCTAAAAGCGTATTTTGCCAGTTCAGTACAACCCGTGAAAAATATACTCTGCTTACTTTTTGGTGTTATTTGAGCTAAAAGTGTTTGTCATATTTCTGGAGAAAAAGAGAAAAATATACCCAGTTCACATTTTCTGTTATTTACTTAGAAATCGTTTAGTGGCCTATTTTAGTCCAATCCGAGAAATATATGTGCAGTTCACTTTTGCTGTTATTTATGCTGAAATCATTTTGTTGCCAATTTCAAATCCTTTAGTTGCCTATCTCAGTAAAAAAATAAAAAATATATTTGGCGCTTTTAGGGGTGTTTTAATTTGCAAGTATGTCTGACAGAGAAGTGTCAGGCCCTGCACAGGGGAGGGGCCAGTAAAGGATTCTGGTGCAGGCACAGGTTGCAGCAGAGTAAGGGGGCATGGCAGCAGCGTTTTCCTCCCAAGGCCTCAGGTCCACATGTCAGCTATCAGTGGTGTCTTAACCAGCGGTTCTTGATTGGTTGACTTGATCTTCGACTTCAACGCAAATGACAGCAGCACCAGCAGCCTAAATCTACGGTCTCTGATAAGCAGCTTTCTTCACCCGCATAGTGAAGAAACTACTCACGAGAAGCAGCAGGTAGACCTGGAGCAGGACCTGAACCAGAAGGTGATGGCATACTTGGACAGTACCCTGCAGCCGTCATAGAAGATCCGCTGGACTACTGGACAGCCAAACTGGATTTGTGGCCGCAACTGGCAGAGTTTGCCCTGGAAAAGCTCTCCTGCCCGACCATCAGTGTGGCATCAGAACGGATGTTTAGTGCGGCAGGGGCCATAGTTACCCCAAAAAGAACTCGCCTGTCCTACCAAAATGTGGATAGACTTACTTTTGTCAAGATGAATCCGGCATGGATCAGCCAGGATTTTAACCCACCGATGCAATGGTCTGTGAAAATCACTAACAGAAGACATCCATAATATTTCAGTGGTTTTCACACACTCATAGACTTCAATGGGCAAGTTTTGTTCACAACATGCATTAAAGTAGTGCATGTACCTGTGGTTTTCACTATGTGAAAATAAAAACAATGAAATCATTAAGTACATGTCCTGCCAATGGAAAAAAGGGACAGCACGCATCTGTAATTCACTGACATGTGCTATCCGAGCTCTCCACAGACAGCACATGAACCCATTGGCTTTAATGTGTGTATTTACACATCTGTGGTTTTCCATGGACCGTAAGTCTGTGGTGACACAGCAGAAGCATCCCCTGTTTTGTCCATGATTACAGATCCCTCATGTTATAGTCTATAAGTCCGTGAAAACCACTGACACAACACAGATGCCATCCATGTTTGTTCTGTGGTTTTCATTGATCGGTGCTAGGATATGCTCCCAAAATTAACCCCTTCAACACCCTGTGAGTTTCCATTTTCGAGTTTTTGTTTTTTACTCCATACCTTTTTATTTTTCCATTCACATAGCCGTATAGAGTAAAACCTCTCTGGGTCAGTACAATTACAACAATACCACATTTGTATAGTTTTTCTTGTGTTTAACTTTGGGAGTTGTTTAAGGGTCCATTCTTTGCTCAGTTATATAATTTTGGGCTGTCTATTAGTTTTTGATTACTTTTCATTTAATTTTTTTAGGGGAATTGGGCGTTTAGAATTTTCTTTCATTACCCCATTTGGCATATAGAACAGGAGTTTTCGGATTCAGCAATGCCTATGAAGTTCTTTTTTAAATTGTTTATTTTAATTTTAGGGAAAGAGGGGGTGCATTTGAACTTTAAAATTTTTTATACTGTTTTTAAAAAAAATATAAAAAATTATCCCCCCCCCCCCCAGGAGACTATAACAAGCAATCATTAGACTGCCAATTTTATGCTGAAATGGATAATTATCTATGAAAGAATACAGCATTCAGTATATTCCACTGCAGTGTTGCCCCGTACTGCCAGAGGGATTTGGGCGGTTCTCACCCACTGGTCATAACAGGATACCTCAGAGTGTCATATGTACCAATTTTCAGGACTATTAAAGCACTTTCAAGTTGGGTTGAATTTATTTGTTCCCAAATCAATGTTCTGACTAATTCATTAGAATTAGGCAAAAAACGAATTTCAAGAAATTCTCTCATCTCTAGTCATGGATTACGATTCCAGCTGGTAGACTTCAGAACTGCTCTTCTGCCCATCCTCGAGCCTTCTGGTTTGGTTGGAGAGTAGGGTCATCAGGCCACATGCCTCTCTGTGCATGGCCAGCTTCCTAAGCTTCTGCAGGGTGCTACTAGCTGGGGTAGTGGGTCCTGGGTCCTCATGAAGTTACAGAGGTTAAATCCCTGGTGCTGTGACATGTACCATCCTAAGTCCTTCCTGGGACTGTACTGTATGCTGCTGACTGTTGGTTATCCAATAAAGTCTTCCTGGAGCATTGTACCCTCACCCTGTGTTGTCTGAATAGTGTTCCAGCCACGGAAAAGGAGCAACAGGTGTTGGGTGGTATGAGCCCTGGCCCTGAGCAGTTTTTATAAAGATAGCCAGGCCGGTGGACAAAAGCACCCACTAACCCTCCTGTCTCCCCACTTTTCATATAAATATATGGACACTCTGTAGCACATATTTGGTCACCTTCATCAAAGTCAAAGATTGAATGTTGGGTTTGTGAAAAACAATAAGTTAACAGAACCTAAGAAGTGTCTTTCTTTATTTCCTTCTTTTAAAGGCATCTTATAGCAGGACTCATGGTTCTCCTCGGTAAAAAAAAAGTAGTGCTTACAATACAGTGCTTTTCACCCTACAGTCTTTTCCACTGTTCTGTTGCCCTAAAATTAAGGTTATGTCACCTTGAAACCAAATATTAGCATTAAATGAAGAAACAGAATAAAGAGTTATCTGGTTTGAGAATCCTCTTTTAATATTATAAATCCCCACAAGACAAGATAATTGCACCATAACTTGCTGCTGAGAGTCCTCACAATCAGCTGATGTTCCTCAGGGAACCATTTTGAAGGTGTCTGTTTAACACTACATTACATTAAAATTCATTTACCGATGGGTGAATTGCTTACTAAAAAAACATATTATCTGCATAAAAGAATGAAGAATGAAGAACATTAATACTGATCCTTATTGCAACTTTCATTGTGCTGGGGAAGGCAAATATAATTGTAAATTTGCCTATTGATGAACAGCATTGCAGATTTTCCCAGAGTTTCCCATCCATACCAGTGATGAGAGGAAAAAAAAAAGTTTTCCAATACAGATCATCATTTGTTTTTATCCAGTGGTACAAAAAAAAAAATATTGTTTGGATGAGTATGCAAATTAGATATTCTCTAGATGGAAGAAAACTGTTTCTCTCTAAATTATGACTAGACTATCAGCTAAACCAGAGAAACCAATCTGTGGACAGCACTATTTCATAGTCTTTGATGTTCATCATTACAGGTTGAGGGTCTGGCTGGCTTAGTGAGATGCCAAATGGGAGAGTGAAACTCAGCCTTCATGAACTAGACACCAGCAGCTTGTAAAACTATGCCCACAGTGTTCATATTTACATTACATGAAGGATTATATCAATTGAAGGCATAATGTAAATTACAGGATATTATACAGTGTAGATGGCTGAGATCAGCAATATCCAACAAAGGACTGTGGGTTAAAAGCAGGGGCGTAGCTAACGGCTCATGGGCCCTGGTGCAAGAGTTCAGCTTGGGCCCCCCTTCTCTCAGTGCCTTGTGTGTCTTCTTATGCGGCACAAGGGTCTTTGGGCCCCCTGAGGCTCTGAGGCCCGGTAGTGACTGCTACCTCTGCACCCCCTATAGCTACGCCCATGGTTAAAGGGCATCTGTCAGCAGATTTGACCTGTTACATGTGCTCTTAGCAGCTAATGCATCTGTGTTGGTCCCATGTTCATATGTGCCCTCATTGCTAAGAAAAATGGTATTTTAATATATGCAAATTATCCTTTAGGAGCAACGGGGGCAATGGTTACACTTAGCGGCTCTGCTCTCTCTGCAACTGTTGTGCTCTTTGCATTTTGATTGACAAGGCCAGGTAGTCTAAACATCATAACACCTGACCCTGACTTCTCCTACTGGTAGTTGCAGAGAGAGTAGAGCCTTTAAGAGTAATGGCAGCACCCCCATTGCTCCAAGATGCTAATTTGCATATATTAAATCTTTATTTTTCTCAGCAATGCGGGCACATTTAAGCATGGGACCAACACAGATGCCTTCAGCTGCCAAGCGCACATGTAACAGGTCAACCAGTTTCAATGGTACAAATCTGCTGACAGATACCCTTTAAAATGATCTGTAACTTCAAAGGAGAGCTGTCAATCACACTGCAGTCACATCTCTTAATTATGTAAATAAAGACAGCACAGTGGGCAGCATGGTGGCTCTGTGGTTGTACTGGTGCCTTGCCGTGCAGGGTACCGGGGTTTGAATCTGACCAGTGACAAAATCTGAGTGGATTTCTTCCCACACTCCAAAAACATACAAATTGGCTTCCTGCGAAATTGACCCTAATGTGTGTTGAGGTCAAGTACCTATATGGTTGCCATTACCTGCCCAGGGAGTGGTCCCAGCTACAAAAACATCCCTGTGATAAAAGTGCATTGTCGTAAAACAATGCTCCTCTCTAATCTTATGCATCAATATCCTATTTATAAATAGGTCTCAAACATTAAGTATTAAAACACAAGTAAAAGTATAAAAATATGGTATTGCTGTAATTGTACTGATTCGCAGAACGAAGATAACATGTCACTTTAAACGGATAAGTAATGCTATAAAAAGGAAACCCATAAAACTGTGATGTAATTGTGTTTTTTTCACTTTCACCCTATTTAGAATTTTACGACATTATCTGTACTGTGTTATCACTGTGTTACCTATGGTTTTACATTGGACTGCAGGTAGATTGAGGTTGGAGGGAGGTTAGACGGCAGACCTTTATCATTCCTTTGGTCATATCATTGATCCCTATGTTGTATTGTACAGGCAATACATTCAACCATAAACAGCTGTGTAAATGGGGACCCTTCAAGTACCTTTCGATATGTAGGTAAAGTGTAACAAAGCTGTTATTCTCCAATAGTGCCCATCTAGCAAGTTGTATGGATCTATAATATAATGTTAGATCGGGTATAGAGATACCTCCCTGTTTCTTCTTTTGTGTCAGGTAAGAGTAGGCCAATCTCAGTCTTTTACTCATCCACAAAAAGGGATGTGACCGGTTCAATGCCTAATTTATCCCAGGCCTCCGGAAGATCTGCTGGCATCCGGATAGTCACTTGGTGGTCATCTTTGATCGTGGCTAGGCCGAATGGGAAAAGCCAAAATACCAGGAGCTTGTGAGCTCTGAGAACTTCAGTGTGTGGCTTCAACTTCCTACGTTTGGCTACTGTGCTGGGTGCCAAGTCATGAAACACTTGTATCTTAGCGTCCTTATTTAGCAGCTCTTTGGAAGCTCTGGCCGCTTGCAGCAATGCTGCAGTGTCTAAATAGTTCAAGAGTAGTGATGAGTGAGCATCAAAGTATTTGTGTGCTCGGCTGAGCACCCGAGTATAATCAAAGTCAATGGGAGACAACCAGGCACCCCCTGCTTCTTCTTCATATTAATGGTTTTGTTACTAGTTTAGGCCCAGATTATTTAAATTTGCTCTACAGACACTGTTTTTGAATATAGTACAGTATATGTCACAGAAAGCCACACACTATGGAGACTAGATTTGGCCAGATAATTAAAATTTGCGCTAAAGAAACAGTTTTCGGATGGAGTACTGTATATGTCACAAAAAACAAAACACTATGGACACTAGATTAGGCCCAGATTATTTAAATTTACGCTTAAGAAATAGTTTTCGGATGCAGTACTGTATATTTCATGGATGTATTTTACACGTACACACTACAGAGACAGTAGATGAGGGCTGGTCCCTGATTATATAAATTTATGCTAAAGAAACAGTTTTCGGATGGAGTACAGTATATGTCACGAATGTGGATTAAACGCCCATACACAGACTGGCACAAACTATTTAAATTTCCTCAAAAACCAGAGTTTGTGGATGGAGTACAGTATATGTCACGGATGTGGATTAAACGCGCACACTATTGACAATAAATGTAGTGCTGATTAGTTGAATTTACGCAAAAATACACAGTCTACGGATGATGTACAGAATATGTCACTAATAGGTATTAAAGAAAAATATATTTCTGCTGTCAAACACACACACTAGCCCTTAAAAGGATTATTGGTTGCATGGAAAGCTTTAGGTAGTTGTTAAAACAGCGATTTTTCTCGGCCGAGCCTGCTCACTCATCACTATTCAAGAGGCCACAAAAAACATCCCTTGGTGGGATTCCCAGAGGGGGCATCGATCTTAAAGCCCTGTGGGCCCACTTAACTACAATGGAGGCCGTTCGTGCAGGGCATGGCGCTGTCATGCTTTTCTACACCTCGTTTGTCTGGGCGAACGGAGTCTCACAGGGGAGGAAGTGCTCCGTGTTGTTCATCAAGAAATCGAGTCCTTGCTTTCTCCGCGACAACTCAAAATATGAACCATAGTGATTGACAAAGGAAAGAACATGGTGTCGATACTGCGTCAAGGAGGGCTAAGCAATGCGACGTTTCCATCCGTTAGAATTCCACCCTTCATATGTTGGATCGACTATATGAAGAGAGAAACGCCATAAACAATTTCTTGATGATCCAAGCGGACAGGAGTACTCCCCTGTGTAACTTCGATGTCAGCCATTGGCAGCTCATGCGTGACATCTGCCGTTTTATCAGGCACTTTGAGCATGCCACGTTATTTGTCAGTCACCAGAACTATGGGATAAACGTCATTCCACTGCTTCACATCCTGGAACAGATGCTGGTAATCTGTCTGGTCAGGAGACTAAAGACGTGGCACCTAGATCTCTCGCCAACATGAGCCCTGTGGGGACTGAACTGGAGGAGTAGGACATTGGAGCACAAGCAATGTGTAGCAAAATGTTTTTTTTTACACATGTGACAGGAGAGGAGTAGTATGAGCAGTCGGAGGAGCAAGAAGAAGATAAGGAAGATGAGGCAGATGACCCAGACAGACCGTAGCAGTATGCAGTGGAGATGGAGGCAGGGAGTCCATCCAAGTCACTTGCGCAAATGACCCATCGAATGTTTACTTGCTTAGGTAGTGACAGACGAATTGTCACCATTCGGCAGATGCATGACTTCTGGTTCTTCAACTTGTTAGACCCTCGCTACTGGTCCAAAATCGGGGCCTTTTTTACACCCACTGAGAGAGAGGACAAACTGAACTACTACAGAGACACCCTATGTAGTCAGTTGGCCGCTGCCTGTCCACCTAAAAAGTGGAGAGAATGACCATTGTCAAGATGAATCAGACATGGATCAGCCAGGATTTCCATGCACCAATACCTGATGCATCAGATTAGATCATGCTGCCTCATCCAAACCTTGACAAAAGAGACCGGTTTATTCTGGCTACCTGCCTCAGCTACTATACTGATGCTGCCACCCTCCTGATTCACATCTGATGCCAAGTTCTCCTTCTACACCCACCATTGTCAGTAAGTACTGTCAACGGGTCACTCTGTGGTCTCGTGATGATGCTGCCACCTCACCACTCAGGTCTCCTCATGCTGCTGCTGCCACCTCCACACTCTGTCATTGTGCCACTCTGTGGCCTCCTCATT
>JAKVIS010006608.1:0-10224 GCA_033119425.1 Bufotes viridis
TTTTTATTTTTTTATGGTGTTTATTGGACAGGGTGGATCATGTGATATATTCATAGAGCCAGTCATTATGCATGTTGCGATACTTAATATGTGTGTGTTGGTTTTTTTTTCCAGTTTTTTTTTACGATAAAATAATGGGAAAGGGGCTTTTTTTTCTTAAAAACTATTAAAAACTATTAATTTTATAGCTCTAACAGGTTGCCTAGGAGACCCAGCCTGAGGCACCCATAGAAGGCAGGTCCCAATGCCGTGCAAGTCATTGGGGAGTCTGTGCATGGCATCGGGCTGCCTTCTCACACATCGAGTCCCCGCCACAGCAGCGCGAGGACTCGATGGGCTCCCTCACCAGAAGCAAACCCCTACTATGTCCCTGTCAGCATGGACTGTGGCATCGGCTTTTACAGCGATGCCGGCGGATTCAGCAGGGGCCCAGCTACCAGGGACTTCCGGACCCCTGCAGTTATTGGGCATGCACCACTCCAGTGCCCGCCCGATTACCATGAAGTACTATTACGTCAAATTGCGGGAACTCAGTGGCTTCCATGACATAATAGTACAGCACGTGTTGGGAAGGTGTTAATACACCACCAAAAAATTAAAACAATGTAATATCAACGCAGGAGGGCTAATAGGACGTACGTATCTATCCTATTAAGACACCCCCTAAATGGCTGTAGTACAATGCAACTTCACCACTGAAAAGCAATTACGACTAGAGATGAGCTACTTTTTCAAAAATTCGATTCGCCTGTTTGTCGAATTTTGCGTGAAAAATTTGTTTTGATCTGAATATATTTGCGGCAAATGACATTAAAAACGGCTATTTCCTGTTTGCTGAGAGCCTTTATAGTGGTGTAGAACACTGTGCCTTGCAGTAAAACGCATAGGCAGTCTGCTTTAGTAATGAAATAATACTGTGAGTCCCTTTGACATGCAGATGACAGGCGTCGCTCTTAGCATCACTGCATACTTCGCTTATTTGGGCGGTCACGGGGCCAAAACTGACCAAATAACTCAAGTATCAACTCAGCCTTACAGGTAGATGTTACCGACAAGAAGAAGCTCACTCCTTTTACACCCTCATCAGCTGATTCCACATAGATGTTTACAGAACTTGTTCTATTAAACGCTTATACAAGTAGAGCCCCCCTGACTGAGTGGAGACGGTGTCAGCGGTAAGTTTTTGTTGACATCACTGATTATTTTGGCCTTCCTCTAAAGCATCAGAACAATAACCCACAAAAAATGTCACCATTTGCTCAATAATCCATCAGTATTGCTAAAGGCAACAAAAAACTTAGTGGATTAAAACAGAGATGACACATGAATGGAATAGTTGCATGTCTTCTGTGTTTTTTAACCACTCCTGCTTTTCGCTACCAAATCATAAGTCATTTCTGATGGGACCATACAAGCCTTAAAGCTGCTACACAGACAGGATACGTTGTATGTCTCGTTTTTCCTTCATTCTGACAGATCCGAAGAAGTGTCAAATAAATGATGATGTCAGCCAGGCCTAAAGCCACAATAATGGACCAGTCATGAAGTGGGGAGGATGGGAACAGCATGAGAAGTCTAGAGAGTGGACCTATGACATAGTGGTGAGGTGGAAGGAGTATGAGTAGTCCACAGAGTTGCCCAATGACAGGGTCTGGAGGTGAAAGCAGTATGAGGAGGCCACCGAGTGGCACAATCACCGAGTCTGTAGGTGGTGGCAGCATGAGGAGACCACAGAGTGGCACAATGCCAGAGTCTGGAGGTGAAAGCAGCATGAGTAGGCCACAGAGTGGAACAATGACAGAGTGTGGTGGCGGCAGCAGCATGAGAAGGCGACACAGTGGCACAATAAGAGTCTGGAGGTTGCATCAGCATAAGTTGACCACATAGTGGCACAATTACAGTGTGTGGAGATGTCGGCAGCATGAACAGGCCAGAGAGTGGCACAATGACAGAGCGTGGAGGTGGCGGCGGCAGCAGCAGCATTAGAAGATGGCCACCGAGTGTCACAATGATAGTCTTTAGGTGGCGACTAGAGTTGAGCGAACACCTGAATGTTCGAGTTCGACGAGTTCGGCTGAACTTCACTAAAATGTTCGGGTTCGAGATCCAAACTTAACCGGAACTTGACCCCAAACCCAAACCCCATTGAAGTCAAGGGGGACCCGAACTTTTGGGCACTAACATGGCTGTAAAATAGCCCTGGAAGGGGCTAGAGGGCTGCAAAAGGCAGCAAAATGTAGGTAAATGCCCTGCAAACAATTGCAGATAGGGAAATGACTTAAAATAACATAAAATACAGAAAAATAATAAATAAACGTTCTAAACCTGAGCCCAAGTGAGTGACAGTGGCACTTGCCACCCAGCAAACAGAGGATGTGGCCCCACCACATCTGGCACCGTCACCAAGCATCTCCACCGAATCCCATGGAAGTGTTCAGCTATCAGCTGTCCTTCTCCCAAACACTCGAGAGAAAGAGAAATAGAAAGAAGAAGTACTCCCCAACCCACCCAAAATCCCTGGCTCTGAATGCCTTGATTTCAAAATTCTTTGTCCGTTAAAATGCTGTCATTTTGTCTGGTGGACAGTTTTAAAAACCTTATGGCCGTGGCTGTCCTACAATACATGGATCCCAGCCGCCACTACTTTTGCAGGCGAGCCATCCCTTCCCTGCAAAACCAAGTGGCGAACAAAATCAGGTGTGCACTGCCCAACGCCATTTGTGGCAAGATCCACATAACAACCTATATCTCTCTTAACAGCACACTGGGTAAATGCAGTGGCGGTTAGGCCTGAGGCGCATAGCATTTTTGCAAATGTCCTTCCATCCCAGAGGATTGCTGGGCATTTCTCTTTGCCTCCTGTTAACTTCTCCCCCTCCTCAGCTTCCTCCTCCTCCACTACCACCCCTCATCCACTCAGCGTAACATCTTCACCACCCACACCAGCAGAGCCAGGGGGAAACGACAGCAGGCCATTTTAAAACTTGTGTGTTTGTGTGACAAATCCCACACCGCACAGGAGCTGTGGACAGGCATGGAAAAACAGACCGATGATTGGTTGGTGCCACTGAGCCTCCAGCCCAGCCTGATGTTGTGCACTAATAGGCGAAATATAATAGCAGGTCTGGGCCTAACCATTTTGACGCACATCCCCTGCCTGCTGAATTTGTGCTGAATTTGGGGTGCAGAAATTCCTGAACACCAGACAGTCAAAATCAATTCAGTTAATCGAACACACACAACACCCCCACCCCCCCTTTCACTCAAACCATTAACAAACTATTTACACACTTACTTAAAAACATATTTAAATAACTATAATGCAGCTAAACTAACTATATAAACAAACAAAACTATATACATGCCTTATCCTTAACTTAAGGCCAGCCAAATACAAGTGGCTTGGAGGGTGGGTTCCTGCACCAACATAGGCCCTGGCCTGGAACACAATTGTCCAGCCAGGTCACAGTTCTGGCGGATGAGGAGGAGGAGGAGTAGGAGAAACGCTGAGGGATACAGAGGACACAGACGATACACCTCCCTCAAAGATTACAGCTTGTAGTTGCCTCTGGGCAGCCTGGCACACATGAGCGACTACATGTTGCAGTGCATGCGCAATGACTGCCGAGTTACTGCCACATTCTAACTTGTGCTGATTACTGGGTGGCCACCCTGCTGAATCCACATTACAAGGAAAATTTGCCATCCTTAATTTCCTCACTGGAGAGTGAAAAGAGGATGTGCCCGCCAGTAGACACGCTGCTGATGTCATTCACACTTGACACTGGGGACTCAGTGGAAGCACAATGTGAAGGCAGAGGAGGAGGAGAAAGAAGTCGCCAACGCAGCTGGGTCACCACCAACGCCTCAGAAGGCAGGGTTATCATGGGCGAAATCTGGAAAAGCTTTTGTTTATTAAAAAGAACCAGGCATGGATCCCACAGGACTTGTTTATACCTTATGCAGAATAGACATGTATACCGGCCTCACCAAACCATTGTTATACTACAGTGCACTTACACTTTTTTTGTTTTTTTATATTTTCCCAATTTTTGGGGTCTACAGCAATTTATTAAAAAAGTAAAAAATAAAAAACATGTTGTTGGCGACTAGTACTTTTTGGCTACACAGCCCAAAAAGGCTTTATGTCATGCAAGAATGTAACCGCCAATTGTAAGTTCCCTAACAGTTAGGCAGTGCAGGGGTTTGTACCTGGCAAAAATGGTAATATTTCACCCAACAATTTAAAAGAGGATTATTAACATTTTCAGTCACTGTCACTTATGCAGTGCAGGGCTTTGTACCCGGCAAAAATGGTAATATTGCACCCAACAACTTAAAAGAGGATTATTCACATTTTCAGTCACTGTCACCTATGCAGTGCAGGGCTTTGTACCTGGCAAAAATGGTAATATTGCACCCAACAACTTAAAAGAGGATTACTCACATTTTTGGTCACTTCTGGGGCAGGACTATGGTTATGGCCCTGGGAAACCCTGCCAGCAGAGCCATAAAGAAGCATAAGACTGCTGCATTTAACTGCCAAGGCAGTGCCCGTGTCATAAACAGAATACATTTCTTTACGTCACACAACAGTGTAACTGAGCAATTCAATACAATATTACTTCACCATCACCAAAAATTAGATTTTTCAAACCAACAATGTAAAAACAGAAGTTAACGGTTTTATTTGACTGTCAGAAATGCAGTGTACGCCGCAAATGTGCTATCTACCACAAGATAGTTGCAACCAACTATGTAAATGCGGAGTTCAAAAGGTTACTTTAAATTACTGAAATACAGGGTAGGCCTCAGATCTGCTAAATTTTAAAATAAGTTTTTGTGCGTTGTATGCCAAACTGTAACAGCAAACTGTGCAACAACAATACGGGTTTATTTCCCACAAAATACACTAATGCAGTATTTCACTGCTGTAATTTAAAAGTAGGTATTTGTGCGGTTTATTGAACACTGCTCTGTGGACCAAGAATATGGCTTTTTTTTCCCTAAAACACACTAATGCTCTATTTCACTGCTGAGATTTAAAATAGGTATTTGTATGCTGTATGCAGAACTGGTTTGGGGACCCAGAACACGGCTTTTTTCACCAAAATTCACAAACACAGTATTTAACTGCTGGAAATTAAACATAGGTATTTCTACGCTTTATGCACAACTGTTTTGTGGGCCTAGAACATGGCTTTTTTTCCCGTAAAACACACTGATGCACTATTTCCCTGCAGAAATATAAAATATGTATTTGTACGCTGTATGCACAACTGTTTTGTGGACCAGGAATACCGTTTTTTTCCCAAAAAATACACTGCTTCTCTATTTCACTGCAGAAATGTCAAATATGTATTTGGGCGGTGTATTTAAAACTGATTTGTGGGTCAGAATTACAAAAATACACTGATGCACTATTTGACTGCTGAAATTGAATATACTGTTTTGTGCATTGTATACACAAGTGCTCTATAGCACCACAAGTCCCAGACTACAGAAATGGACTATGTCATCCCTTAATTATACAAAAGGTAATGTAGGGGACTTGACCTTCCAGAAAAAAAAACATTTTTTCCTACCAAAGCTACCAAAAAGGATTTGACTGAAGTCCCTGGCAGGCTGGCACACATGCAGGTCACATGCATTCGAAGGACACTGCAGTGGCTAAAATGGCCGCTGACCCCCACCTCAGTAACAGATGGATTAAAAAAAATTCCTTTGCAGTGGCTGGGTACATAAATGTAAAATTGCAGAAGCACCCTCTCTCAATATTTGCTGTATCTTGAGGATTGCACAACAACAGATTCTACAGATTTCTTCTCTAATCTCTCCCTGAGACCACAGGCAGCAACCTTTCCCTAGACTAACACCAGCAGAGTGATGTGCGGCACTACGTGACTCCAGCTTATAAAGAGGCTAGGTCACATGCTGCACTCAATCACAACTATGCCATTAGTAGGAATGGATGTGATGGTGTCTTAGGGAAAAGATGTTAAATGCTTGCAAAAAGCGTGAAGAATCGCCAAACAACGGACCCGAACCCGAACTTTTATGAAAATGTTCGGGTTCGGGTCCCTGTCACAAACACCCCAAAATTCGGTATGAACCCGAACTATACAGTTCGGGTTCGCTCAACCCTAGTGGAGACAGTATGAGAGGGCCACAGAGTGGCATATTGACAGAGTCTGTAAGTGGCGGCAGTATGAGCAGGCCACCGAGTGGAACAATGACCGAGTTTGTAGGTAGCGGCAGCATGAGGAGACCACAGAGTGGCACAATGAAAGAGTCTTGAGGTGGGAGCAGCATGAGGATACCACAGAGCGGCACAATGACAGAGTCTGGAGGGGGCTGCAGCATGAGTAGGCCATAGAGTAGAACAATGACAGAGTGTAGAGGTAGCAGCAGCATAAGTAGGCCAGATAGAGGCACAATGATAGAGTGTGGAGGTGGCAGCAGCATTAGTAGGCCACAGAATGGAACAATGACAAAGTGTGGAGGTGTCGGCAGCAGCACCATCAGGAGGAGTCCACAGAGTGGCACAATAACAGAGTGTGGAGGTGGCAGCAGCATGAGCAGGCCCCAGAGTTGCACAATGACAGAGTGTGGAGGTGGCAGCAGCATGAATACGCCAGACAGTGGAACAATGAAAGAGTGTGAAGGTTGCAGCAGCATGAGTAGGCCAGAGAGTGGCACAATGACCAAGTCTGGAGGTGGAAGCAGCAAGAGTAGACCACAGAGTGGCTAGATGACATAATGTGGAGATGGCAGTAGCAGCAGCATCAGGAGGATACCACAGAGTGGCAAGGTGACATAGTTTGGAGCTGGCAGCAACAGCTGCATCAGGAGACCACAAAGTGACCCGGTAACAGGGTGGGACAGTGGGTGGCAATACCAGTACCCGCTGACGAAGGTGGGTGAAGTAAGGAGCACTTTGTATCAGATGTGTGGCATCAGGCGGGTTGCAGCATCAAAGTAGTAGCTGAGGCAGGTAGTCATAAGATACTGGTATCTTGTATCAAAGTTTTGCTGTGGCAGCATGGATGATCTAGTCTGATACATAAGAAATAGGTGGTTGGAAATCCTGGCTGATCCACGCCTGATTCTTGTTGACAAAGGTTAGTCTCTCCACATTTTGGGTGGACAGGCGAGTTGTTCTTGGGCTAACTATGGCCCCCGCTGCACTAAACACCCACTCTGATGCCACACTACTGGCCAGCCAGGACAGTTTTTCCAGGTCAAACTCTGCTAGTTGCGACCATAAATCTAGTTTGGCAACCCAGTAGTCCAGTGGATCTTCAATGTGGGGTGGCAGGATGCAGTCCAAGTATGCCACCACCTGCTGGTTCAGGTCCTGCTCATAGTCTACCTGCTACTGCTTCTGGTGAGTAGTTTCTTCACTATGCGGGTGAAGAAAGCTACTCAACTGCAACTGTAGACTCAGGCTGCTGCTGATGGAGCTGGTACTGCTCCTGCCACCCCGCCCCACCCCAGAAGCCATGGCAGTGGAACATGAGCCCAGAGGGCCCCCCCCTCCCCGGTCATACCTGCGAGAGGATGGACGATGGTGCAGATAGGCAGTGGCCAACTGACTACATAGGATGTCACTGAAGTAGTTCAGTTTGTCCTCCCTCTCGCTGGGTGTGAAAAAGGCCCCCATTCTGGACCGGTAGCGAGGGTCCATGAAGGTGGAGAGCCAGCAGACATCCCTCTGCCGAATGGTGACAATTCAGCTGTCACTACGCAAACAAGTGAGCATGCATTGGGCCATTTGTGCATGTGACTCGGAGGGACTCCCTACATTCATCTCCGCTGCATACTGCTATGGTGTGTCGGTGTCCTTTGTCTCGTCTTCCTCATTGCACTGTGGCTCCTCTAGCTGCTCCTGCTGTCCTGTCAGCTGAGTAGAAAAACCACCCATTTGGCTACACATTGCCTGTGCTCCAATGTCCTGCTCCACCTCCTCCTCTTCCAGTTCAGCCCACACAGGGCTCATGTGGCTGTGAGATTGTGGTGACATGTCTCTTGTCCCCTGACCAGCCATTCCACAATCTGTTCCAGGACATGAAGCAGTGGAATGACATCGTTCATACCATAGTCCTGGCGACTGACAAATAACGTGGTGCCTGAGCAAACAGCAGATGTCACGCATTTGCTGCCACTTGCTGACATCAAAGTTACACAGGGGAGTACTCCTTTCCGCTTGCATCATCAATAAATCGTTGATGGCCTTTCTCTGTTCGTATTGTCGGTCCAACATATGGAGGGTAGAATTCCAATGGGTGGAAACGTCACAGATCAGCCAATGTTGGCGGAAGACATCCTGCGTCTGCAGCTCAAGGAGGGTTTGCTTTGCAGTGTATGAGTGGCTGAAGTGCATGCAAAGTATTCTGGCCTTTTTTAGGATGTCTTGCAGATGGGTGGAGGGCTTCAGGAACCGCTTGACGACCAGATTGAACACATGTGCCATGCAGGGCACATGGCTCAGCCTTCCTTGACGCAGCGCCGACACCATGTTCTTCCCGTTGTCGGTCAGCATGGTTTCGACTGGCTCATCTTCTGTTCTACATGTGTGTGCAGGGCTGGAATTGTCCTTTTTGCAAAGAAATGATGGCTTGTGACTCTCCACCTAGACTCGGAACAAGCCATCAGTTCTTTGAAAGGAGCAGAGTCCACCACTTGGAAAGGGAGGGACTGAAGCTCCAGAAACTTGGACAGGAGCACGTTCAGCTTTTGCACCATTGGATGCGTGCATGCATACTGTTGTCTCTTGGCAATCGCTTCGGTGATCGATTGCCGATGAAATGACTGATGAAGAGTGGGAGCAGGAGCATCTGGACAAGCAGATGATGGGATTGACAGACAGCTCCCTTTTGCTGAGGTGGTGGATCCTTTACTGCCTGAAACTGGGTGCGTGCCACTGGGTGATATAGCGGTAGCTGCGGCAGGCTGCACCACCACATTGGATTCACAGTTCTCCCAGGCCACTAGATGGTTACGCTGCATATGTTGATGCAGGGCCGTGGTGCCATCATGTACACGTTTCACCTTCTGCCCACATATTCTACATATGGCCATTTGACCTCCTACAGCGGCTTCACAAAAAACTGCCACACCGCCGATTACCTTATTTTCCCCTGAACACTACTCACTGGTTGACTGCTAACGGTACTGCTTTGTGAACCCATGCACCACTCCTTTCTGGGCAGGTAGGCTGCTGCAAAGTGGGTGGTCTACCCCGAGCCCGTTTAGCTCCCGACCTCCCACTGCTGCCACCCTGCTGACTCCCAGCCAAGCTAGCGACTTGCTGTATGTGCCGCTGCCTGACGGGCAAGCTGCCACCTTCTTCTCCTGATGATGACAAAGCCCCTTCTTCACCCGGCTCCCAAGTGCGAGCGGCTTCATCATTATTGATTAGTGCCTGCACATCACTAATGTCCTACTTAACGACCTCTGGGTCAGGAGCCTGACCACTTGCAACACAAGCTGCCATACCACTCTCCTCATCACTACTTGCCCACTTAGCGGAGGAAGCAGCGGATGTCTCCTCCACATCATGGCTGGGAAGTAGCTGCTGACTATCCTCTAGTAGCTCTTCCTTGATGAAAAGTCAAACTGAGCCCACTGCATGTAGTACTTCTCGCGGAGGGGAAACAGAAAAGGCCAGAGGCAGGTTAAGGACAGGTGAGGGCACAGGGCCTTCTCCCGGGCCATGCCAACTAAGGGTTGTGTCTGACGAACCCACCGACTGTTGGCTGGGTGTGTCTGATGTCACTTGGGTTAACCAATCAAGAACTGCTGGGTTTCTGGTCAGGACACGACCGGTAGATGACACCGGGAGCTCAAGCATCTCGCTGCGACTACTGCTGCCACGACCCCTCACTCTCCTATGACCTCTGCTTGCCCCAGAAACATTCAGTCCTCTTACACTCCTCTGTGCATGGCCTGGCACTTCTCTGCCTAACATACTTGTAGCTGAACTAAACAAATTAAATGGAAATTAAAACACCCCTAAAAGTGACAAATATATTTTTCTTTTTGTACTGAAATAGGCCACAAACCCTTTCACCACTATTAACTGCGGAAATGCACTGAGAATATAATATTCTTCTTGTACAAAAATACGAGCCTATACGCTTTCACCAGAAATAACTGCAACATTGCAGTGCAAATATATTTTTCTTTTTTGACTGAAATATGCCCCAATACGCTTTCAAAAGA
>JAKVIS010006609.1:0-10165 GCA_033119425.1 Bufotes viridis
TTTAAATGGAGGGGAGTGTAATAAGCAGGTTCCTATATTGCTTTTGAATGTCTTTGTCGCCTGGATTGAGATTGCATTAGGTTAAATGCTCGAGAACTGTCTGTAACCACCCGGCACATCTGGTTGTATCTGACGGCTGAGCTGTGATAAAGCACTTAACGTATTCTGTTTAATATACGGACAGATCTGCATCTGCATGGCTCACTATGGCCCTACTTTACTGAAATATCCAAAAATTCAGATTTTACACACAGAAACTGCGCCAGAGGTGTAAATGACTGAGTCATATCACTCGTCACGTGCCCCCTTTTTACCACAATAGATCCGTTGTTCCGTGCTTGTCAGCGAGTTATGGTAAATCAATGATCTTTCTTTTACATTGCGGTTTCTGCACCAGGGAAGACTGTAAGCCCCTTAATGCAGTGCATTAAAAGACTAAAGCGCCATGAAAGCTTTTAGTGGATTTCATATCACCGCTATAAATAAACGGCAGCGTTTCTAGAAAGTAGATATCGAGCCGGGGAATGACGCATAGAGCAACCTATGTATAAACAGCATATTTTTAGCATAAGGTGACTTTCTGTCTGCCTAATATGGCCGAATATTAACAAAAGCAATGGCTGGACTGCACGGCAGTGTGTCCTTGAGAAATATCTGTGCCTAATCCAAATGTATTATCGTGTCCTAGCGTGGTGGAACTTCTATTTATAACGAGAATGTCTAGGACCGCTGCTAACCTCATTTGTGTTTGCAGTGAGTATGAGACATGGTCACGTGCAACTGTGCCCATGTGAATGATCATAGATTTAGCTTTAGATGGGGAGATTTTAAAAGGGTTGTCCCAGAAAAAAATTTCCACAGTTCTCAAACCAGCACCTGGATCTGAATACTTTTGTAAT
Source organism: Bufotes viridis (assembly GCA_033119425.1). Taxonomy (NCBI): domain Eukaryota; kingdom Metazoa; phylum Chordata; class Amphibia; order Anura; family Bufonidae; genus Bufotes; species Bufotes viridis. The sequence goes on from JAKVIS010006609.1 coordinate 900, forward strand.
TGGATGTAATAAAAAATGTATCATAGCTACTGTGTTATTCAGTGAATTCTATCTGTAAAGCGCCACCTGCTGTTTGCTCTTTTTCTAATTCCTCTGTCCTGCTCACTGAGATGGAAGCACATGCTCAGAGGATGCCGGTAAAATGCCTGGAATCTCCTGCTTCCGGGTTTTTGAGCTTTTAGATGCCGTTTTGACACTTGATCACGGCATCTGAAGGCTTTAATGACTGCGATTGGCATTATTGTTTGAAACAGCAAAGACCCGCCAGCCATGGTGCCGCTGAGCGCTGAGCAGAGCACCATGTATTTCCATTGCTCCATCATTGCGTTAGATGCAAATCAGCATAAAAATGGATCAGCAACGCATTAAGGAATAAAAAAGCGGTAAGTCCATCTAGTTCAATCTATTATCATGCAGCATTGATCCAGAGGGATCAATTTTTTTTGAATAGTTGTGATAAATTCCTCAAGCACTCCACTACAGAGAAGTTGTAATAGTGTTTCTCTCAAAAAAGAGTCCAAATCTCTCTTAAATTAATTTAACCCTCTAAGGGTCTATTCACATGTCCGTAGAATGGGTCGGATCTGTTCTGCAACGTTGCGGAACAGATCCGGACTCATTCATTTTCAATGGGGCCGGAAGAGATGCGGACAGCACACAGTGTGCTGTCCGCATCTGCGCTTCAGTGCGCGTCCCTAAACTTCCGGTTCGGGGCACCCGAGAAAAAATAGAACATGTCCTATTCTTGTCCGCAATAGCGGACAAGAATAGAGAATTTCTATAGAGTGCCGGCCCATGTATTGCGGATCCGCAATTTGCGAATCCATAATACACAACAGACGGTGAATGGATCCTTTGGCTGGGATCACATTTTGCCCTACGTTTAGCATATGCAGTTGGGATAAAAGGATACTGAAAACACAGTACACCACACTTTTCCATCCTGCAGAGTCCATTAAAAAAACATTCATACAGAGTACAGCATAGGAAGTAAAAAAACACTGGTGTGTAAGAGAAACCAGGAATTGCTTGCATTAAAGGATACCACCGGCACCCATCAGACCTCGTTGACTTATAATGCCCGGTTTCTTCGTGGTTTTTGTGAGGAGGAGTGCTGCATTCAGCCCGTTATTCCCATCAAAGTTGCTGGAATCCACAGTGGAGGCTTTTCACTAGATGCCGCCCAAGCCTAAATGGATAAAACATGGGGAATCAGTAGACCAGTGTAGTGCATGGTAATACCAGGTCCTCAACCTCGTGCAATAAAATTCTACCTTTTTGATTGCGCAATTATGAATCGTATAGCTTTACTGTATGATGGTGGGTCTCCCTTGTTGGGTACTGCCACCTACATCTGTCGTGTTGCCCTAGGGAGACATCACCCTTTGCTCCCGCTACCAATACCATCTTCGGAAAGGTACCACTTGGAGGCCTTCACACCACATGCAACCTTTAAAAATATTTTGGCCCCACTTTGTCTGAAATCTCCAGCGACTTTGCTGAACAACATCAATTTTAGAACAGAATTTGGAGCACGGGCATCTACTTAGAATAGAAATGCTACCTTAGGAACAATTGGATATCATCCATGGAAACACACAGAGAAGCAAACAGAGCCGGCAATCTGAGTAGAAGTGTAGAAGCAAACAAGACGATATGTGTAAGCCAAAGCTAATATGCAAGGACAAACTGCGCTCACAGCTGCTGATAGAGAGGTCCACCCGATGCATCATGGCCTAGTGGGTCCCATGGGTGACTAGCAGGTCTGGCATGGGCGTAGCTATAGGGGGTGCAGAGGTAGCAGTCGCTACCGGGCCCAGGAGCCTGAGGGGGCCCAAAGACCCTTGTGCCGCATAAGAAGACACACAAAGCACTGAGGAAGGGGGCCCAAGATGAACTCCTGCACCAAGGCCCATGAGCCGTTAGCTACGCCCCTGAGGTCTGGTATTTGCAAACGTGTCAGGTAATTAAGATGAGTGCTACAGTGACCAATATTATTGATGGGCTTTCCTTCCGGGCTCCTGTGGATGTTCAGTGGGTAGAGGGGCAGCGGCATACATCTCTGCCAGTGGCTTATCTGCTTCAGGAACATCCGTTCTCCGACAAATCTTCGGATATGGATTACTCGTGGGCTGCCCCTTCCAAAATTGTCTGCTCTTTTATTTATTCTTTTGCAAATCTCAGAAATCAGATTTTGACAGACTGTGCCCCAAAATGTAAATACGTATGGAAGAGTCATCTAAGTGGTGTCCAGATCAGGAAGAATGCCTGTCCTGGCTCCAACCCCATCCCTCTTGGCGGCAACGTCATTTCCCTGCCGCTGTACAGGAACCTTCATCAAATTTCACGCATGTGCTGTTGACATGTACTACCTGGGCATGTGCAGTGCAACCAGGTGTGCCCGGCTTTAGCACTGTTCCTGAAGCGCCATTCTCCCAATATAGAAGCACAGCGGTGAAGCCATGCACACTACGTGTCATTGCACTGCACATGTCCGGGTTGTACATGGCAGCGGTCCATGTGCAAGATTTGGTGCAGACTGCTGATGACATATAGCGACTAGAGGATTGCTAAACATGCCAGGAGAGCTGGGGTAGGAGCCAGGTCTGCGTGACATAAAAGCAAAAGGCATTTTAAAAACTGGTTTCTGAAATTTGGCTTCATTGGGTGAGCATTCAGCGGCATGTATAGAAACATTATCACTTTGCATAAGAAGATATGGAGGTAGTCTAGGTGCAAAAAAACTCCATACATACTGAGATTGTTCTGCAGTGCTGGAGCACAGCTCAAGGGAACCTGTAGCGGGAGGCGGTATAGTCCACAATATCTCCGCTGGTAGACCGGAACAGCATACAATAATCCAGGTAGCTTTACAAGGATCCCTTTTTCCCAAGGACTAGACGACACATAGCCTGGGAGTCAACTGAACTTTATTTACTAGGCATAGCACACAAACCTCTAAACCCCCAACAGCCTCATTTACATACAATGGGTTAGAAAGAAGGGGAGGGGAAGAGGCACAGAACAGCCCTGCATTTACCATAGTAAACAGTACAAAAACTATGCCGTACAGACAGCCTAACAAAGTGGAATATCAATGTGCTACAACAGGTAATAACATGACAGTAATAGCAGGATATATACAAAGACATTCTGGAAGTGGCTAGATTTGCCACAATGCTCCCCCAGAACCACAAGCCGGCATACACAGTCTGATCCAAGCGGATCGGCAGGGATGTCCGGAGGAGGAGTACTCACAGATCACTTTTCAAGTTCTGTTTGTCTGGATAACCCGTCGGCGTTGCCATTCTGTTTCCCAGGGCGGTAGTGGATGGTAAAGTCAAAGGCTGCAGCGCTAAACTCCAACGCAGCAGCCTGGCATTGTCTCCTGACACCCTGTTCAGCCACACCAACGGGTTGTGATCTGTGAGTAAGGAAAAGGGTTGCCCATACAAGTAGGGCTGCAGCTTTTAAGAGGCCCACACCACGGCCAGACATTCCTTTTCGATGGCGGCGTAGCTTACTTCTCTGGGCAGGAGTTTTCTGCTTAGGTAAGCCACTGGGTGCTCGCCGCCATCTGCTCCGACTTGGCTCAGTACTGCCCCCAATCCAAACATAGAAGCGTCTGTGTGGACGAGAGAGCGTTTCGTTGGATCAGGCGCGGCAAGTACAGGTGCATTTGCAAGAGCCGTTTTCAGTTGCTGGAAGGCCTGCTCACACTCTGGGGTCCAGACTACTATTTTAGGGAGATTCTTGCGGGTCAAATCGGTGAGGGGTTTGGCCAGGGTACTGTAGTCGGGTACAAATTTCCGGTAGTATCCTGCGGTCCCTAGGAATGCCAGTACTTGAGTTTTTGGTACGAGGGTTGGCCATTTGGCTACAGCCTCTACCTTAGCCGGTTCGGGTTTTTGTTGGCCGCTCCTACCCGGTGTCCTAGGTATTGGACTTCTGCCATCCCTATATGGCACTTACTGGGCTTCAGAGTTAATCCTGCCTCCCTAATACGGTCTAGTACGGCTCCTATGTGGGTCAGGTGTTCCGTCCAGGAGTGGCTGAAGATCGCTATATCATCTAGATAGGCGCAAGCGTACTCCTGGAAGCCATCCAATAACCGATCCACCATCCTCTGAAAAGTAGCCGGGCGTTTTCATCCCGAATGGCATGACCTTAAACTGGTACAGGCCAAGCGGGGTGACAAGCGCCCGACTTAAGAATGGCGTCTTCGGCTAGGGGAATCTGCCAATACCCCTTACAAAGATCTATTGTTGTGAGGTATTGGCCCTAGTCATTTTGTCTAGGAGCTCGTCTATCCGGGGCATAGGGTAGGCATCGGATACGGTCTTATCATTAAGCCTCCGGTGAGTCGACGCAGAAGCGGGTTGTCCCATCCCGGCCGGCACCAGAACTACTGGGGAGGCCCAAGGACTTTCAGAGTGCTCTATGACTCCTAGCTGTAGCATTTCTTCAATCTCCTTGCGCATATTCTCCTTTACGGATTCAGGTATGCGGTAAGGAGGTTGGCGGAGGAGGTCTGCCCTGGTGTTTCTACTCTGTGGGTGGCTAGCGGAGTGTACCCGGGAAGATTAGAAAAAGTGGTCCCTTTTTCCCTTATTAGACTATGAGCCTGCGCCCTTTCCTGGGGACTCAGCCGCTCGCCTAACTGAACCTCTTCCAGGTCCTCTTTCTGGCCCTCTTTCTCTAGGAGGTCTGGGAGAGGTAAATTGTCAAAGTCCTCTGCGGCAGAGGCGCAAATAGCGGTCACCTCTTCTGTGCGCTCGTAGTATGGCTTCAGCATGTTCACATGGAGCATGCTTCTGCCCCCTGCCCCAGCGCACGGGCCGATCACATAGGTGGTATCACAGATTTGCTCCACCACCTTGTATGGGCCCTGCCAGGGAGCCTGCAGCTTGTCATTAGGGACTGGCCGTAGGATTAACACCTTCTGCCCGACCTGAAAGCTGCGGTCCCTGGCCCCTTATCGTACCATCGGCGCTGTCGTTGTTGGGCCGCTTGGAGGTTAGTACGTACCGTCTGGGTCAGAGCCTCCAAGCGTTCCCTAAACTCTAGCACATATGGGACAATAGGGGTGCCATTCGTAGTTACCCCTCCCTCCCAGTGTTCTCTGATAAGGTCTAAGGGACCCCTCACTCTCCTCCCGAACAATAATTCAAAGGGAGAATCCGTGGATTCTTGGGGTACTTCCTATAGGCAAAGAGCAAGTGGGGCAAAAACCGTTCCCAGTCTTTTTGAGTATCTATGAGCGTGCGGATCATCTGTTTAAGTGTTCCGTTGAACCGTTCGCAGAGCCCGTTGGACTGGGGGTGGTAGGCGGAGTTTAAGATCGGTTGCACCCCACACACTTTCCAGAGTTGGTGGGTGACCTCTGCAGTAAACTGGGTGCCCCTATCCGAAATAATCTCGCGGGAAATCCCATCCGGGAGAATATTCGCATAAGGGCATCCGCTATCGTTTCTGCATGTACATTGGTCAACGCCACTGCCTCTGGGTATCTAGTGGCGTAGTCCACTACGGTCAAGATGTATTTCTTGCCGGAGGGACTGGGTTTTGCTAGGGGTCCTATTATGTCTACAGCTACTCGACTGAAGGGTTCTTCGATTATGGGCAGGGATCTGAGTTTGGCTTTATAGCGATCCCCTCTCTTCCCTACCCTCTGGCAGGTATCGCACGTTTGGCAGTATTGTCTAATATCCTTTGAGATACCTGGCCAGAAGAAGTTCTGCGTCAGCCGATGTTTAGTTCGGCTGATTCCTAAATGTCCTGATAATGGTATATCGTGCGCGATGCGTAGCAACTCTCGTCTATACTTTCGGGGTACCACTAACTGCTTAGTGGGCACGGGTATGGACCCTGCTACTACCTTCTCTGAATATCGGTATATGAGACCTTTGTCCCAAGCATATCGCTCTCCCTCCAACCCTCCTTGGTCCTTGTTTATCCTATCTTTATATACCTGCAGGGAGGGATCTAGGGCCACCTCACTGCCAAATTCAGGGGGCATCCCAGGGGAGAATAGGAGGGTGTGCGGCATATTGTTTACCTGAGCCTCAGGGGGATCGGAAGGAGCCGTGGTGCGTGCTTGCTGCCGGGTAACAACCGGGTAGGCCTCTTGGATGGTTGGTTGAGGGATGAAAGCAGAGGTGAGCTCCCCAAGTCGTTCCCCAAAATAACATCAGCGGGCAAATCCTGCATAATTCCCACCTCCACATTTCCATGCCCTGCCCCCAATTCAAATGCACCTTGGCCGTGGGAACTTTGTAAATTGCTCCCCCTGCCACCCGTACAGCTACACAGTCCCCAGTGAGGGTGTGCTTAGGCACCAAATGATTTCGGACCAGAGTCAACGTGGCCCCAGAGTCACGTAATCCTTGTAGACTCTTCCCCTCCATGTGTACCACCTGGCGGTGCCTGGCGGTTGTCGGAGGCGGCTTGTATGGGGTTTACCTCGTGTAAGGTCCCCAGAGATTCTTCTGCTGAGGTAACTATGGATGTTGGGAGCACAGATTCTCTTTGGCAGCAGTGTACTGCGGCCCGATTGGAAGGCGGAGGACCCTGGTGGTTCCAGTTCTGGCGAGATCGGTTACGTGGGCAGTCTCTTTGGATGTGTCCCTGTTGGTTGCAGGTGTGGCAGCGGATTGGTGGTCGGGTATGGTACCTAGGAGGGTACTGGTTGTGGCTCGCGGCTGGTCGTGGGGAGCAAGAGTAGTCACTGCTGGCAGAGGGGTGGTAGATCCATACGTGGTCGGTGTGGTGTCCGTTGGTCTCGCCTGGTGTCTTGAAACTTCGTCAGCTAGCTTGGCTGCCTCTGGTAGGAGTGCGGGGTTTTGCGATCTCGTACCCAATTTTGCAGTTCTGTGGTTAGTCCATTGAAAAACTGCTCCAGTACTATTAACTGGAACATCTCTTCCACAGTGGTGACCCGTGTTGCTTCCATCCACCCCTTGGCGGCTCGCTGTAGTCGGTGTGCCCATTCGGTGTGTGAGTCTTTTGTTTGTTTCTTGATGTCCCGGAATTTGAGTCGGTATGCCTCAGAGGTAATGGCATACCGTGCTAGGATGGCTTGTTTGACTTTGGGATAATTCCTGATGTCTTCGTCTGGGACGGTCGGTATGCCTCTGCGGCACGGCCTGATAATCTACCTGCCAGCAGGGGTACTTGGTCAGCCGGGCTGATGTCGTGTAGCTGGCACAACCTTTCGAAATCCTGTAGGTATTCGTCGATATCACTTTCTCCTTCTGTGTAATTTTTAAAAGCTTGGTAGGGAATCTTAGCTTTTCCCTGGGTAGTGCTGGTGGGCGCAGGGGCTTCCCCGACTCGCTGAATAAGCGTTTTGCTTAGCCACAATGTACTCCTGTACATCTGCCATCAGTCTTTCTAGTGTCTCCACGGAGGGGTGTTTGGGTAAAAGCTAACCTGCTGTTGAGCTCTCTTGCAAATTCCGTTGGCTCTGTCTCCTGTGGAGTTGCCGTAGTGGCTGCTCTGTCCCCCTCCATGAGTTCGGCCACAAGAGTAGCCTTCGTTTTGTTGCTGGCTATTCTTCCCCTTGCTTCCAATAATTCCTTTAACGTAGTTCGTTTCAATGTTGCATAGTTCGTTTCCATTCACCGTTTGTTCGTAAAACTGCAAATATTCTCGAACTCCGGTATATTTCCGAATGGCTGTTTCAACGAACTGCTGCTTTGCTGTGCGGTTTGAATCCCGTCGCTTGCCACCAATTGTAGCGGAGGCGGTATAGTCCACAATATCTCCGCTGGTAGACCGGAACAGCATACAATAATCCAGGTAGCTTTACAAGGATCCCTTTTTCCCAAGGACTAGACGACACATAGCCTGGGAGTCAACTGAACTTTATTTACTAGGCATAGCACACAAACCTCTAAACCCCCAACAGCCTCATTTACATACAATGGGTTAGAAAGAAGGGGAGGGGAAGAGGCACAGAACAGCCCTGCATTTACCATAGTAAACAGTACAAAAACTATGCCCGTACAGACAGCCTAACAAAGTGGAATATCAATGTGCTACAACAGGTAATAACATGACAGTAATAGCAGGATATATACAAAGACATTCTGGAAGTGGCTAGATTTGCCACAGAACCTGTCACCATGAAAATGCAGTGTAATCTGCAGGCAGCATGTTATAGAGCAGGAGGAGCTGAGCAGACATTTATAGTTTTATGAAAAATGATTTGGCAAAGTTTGTAATGTGTTCACTTAAATCTTTGCTCATTCTGAAGTAAGAGTCTGATTAAGTGATTCATAGCCTTCCCTGTATAAGTGTATACAGAGATAGCTGTCAGTCTACTGATTAGGACCGCCCACATGACTCCTAAGCTCAGAATGAACAAAGATTTAATTGAATAAATTACAAACTTTGCATCTTCTTTTTCCATAAAACGTATCTGATCAGCTCTATAATATCACGGCCTGCAGATTGCACTGCATTTTCACGAGTGTCAGGTTCTCCTCTTGAGGACGTGTTCACATGTACCGATACACTGTAGATTTTTCCTTCTAGATTTAAAGTAGCAACACATTGGATGAGAAAAATTCTCATGCACACGTTGCTGATGAAAAAACAGAGCGTAAAATAGACCTGTGGTATGTATCATAAATCTGTATAGTGTCAACTCATTCTGCTGATTTTTACCCCAAGTTTGAGCCCTTTCAATGTGCAAAATCTATGTTGAATCCACAGCAACATCTGCAGCGGCCAGAGAGCCAAAGTGGAGATTGAGGGTGGTGGCTCGGATGCAACAATTTATTGCAGTACCTATACTGTCCTGTTTGCTCCCTAGGGCCGAGGCAGTGAAACGAGGGGACACTCTTTCGTCCCACAGGGGCACACCCTGGTTTTGGGGCTCCTATCTGATGGTAGTTGGGGTGCCCATGATGTTAAGTGTGTCTGTGCGGGTGCAAGGCAGGGCATGTAGAGTGCAGTGGCTAGTGCATAGTGCAGGAGTTAGTAACCAGGCCAGATGTAGAAGAATAAATGTCTCTCTTTACTCAACAGCAAAAGAGGAGTTGTAGTACCATTCAATTATACCAAAACACAGTTTAAGCTGTACACAGTGCAATTCTTTCCAGATAACGATGTGTGGATTTAAGCAAGGGTGGGAGTTATGGCTCTCTTCCCTTTCTGTCTGTCTCAAGTCTCTTCCTGCAGAATCGATGGCAGGCCTCACGTACTCTTGCAATGGTGGTAATGTCCAATGAGGGATACAGATACCAACTGGCCAGGTTGTG
>JAKVIS010006610.1:0-10222 GCA_033119425.1 Bufotes viridis
GCTATTAGGGCAAGGGTGTCCTATCTTTTTCCTCAGTTAGAATAGGCATTTTTGTAGAATGACATTTACAGAAGATCTTGAAAAGACTTTTCTTCAGTTTTCTTTGTTTAGTCGGATTACTTTAATCTCTCTGTATTGTTGAAACGGAGATGAAATAACCATTTATTAAAAATGTTACAAAAAACCACATGCTTTCAAAGGGTGTCCTAATTTTTTCACATGACTGTATACTGCCAAGAAACCCATAGTAACATGCTAGGCTTTTTTTTTTTCCTCTCATCTCTCCTTCTGTCTCTTCCTTTCTCACGCAGAGCTGCTTTGTAACTAAATTTTTTTTTCTAAAATATGATGAGCCTAAATGAACTAAATCTTCTAATGTTCATTTGTCTCTATTCTGTAGTGTGAGATTATTATGTTGTCCTGCAGCTGAGTTTGCCCCTATACAAAATCTATAACAGGTACTATGTGATATTTATAATACTGATGTCTTCTTATGCTACTGTCTATAGCTACATATGCCAATGACTAAAGAATTTTTCATGGCAGTCTGGTGCGATTGGAATATAAAAACAAAGTGAACGCCTCCAGGCAGAGAAACATCACATATAGCACTGTGAACTGACTGACCAGTTCGGACCTGACCTAAGTCAGCAGTTTCACCAGTCCAGACTCCAGTCCAAGACTGTAAAGATCTTCCCCAAGCCCTGACTGCACTCTTCCACAGTGACAGCCCACTACAGCAGCACATGCAGTAAGTCAGAACAGGGGGGAGAAGATGAGAGTGTAAAAAAGCAGCAGGCACACTTCATGGGGGGTAGCACACTGAATTATAAGCAGCAGCAGGCACAGTCCATTAGGGAAGAATGGCACACTAGCTAAAAGGCATCAGCAGTGGGGAAAGCTCATTGGGCAAGGCTAGGTGCACATCAATCAGATTATGATAAGATTCCAGTATTCTATTCCAGCCTAAGAGCAGAATAATGGAATCTGAAAGGCATTATTTAGGAATGGGAAGGGAGATTTATATTGGTAGCTTTACTAATTTGCAGTTTATTACAGCTCCACATTGTTGTAACCCAATATATTGGTATTATATTATAAATTCTAACTTGGAGATTCCTTCCAACAAAATGGCCACTCTTACTGTGTAGACAAAAGTTATCAACACTAAAATCGTGCCCCTCCTTCCTATACTTCCTGCCTTACTGTACATGGACCAGCATGAAAAGGGGGATAAGGAAGGAGAAGTACACTTGACTGTATTGTGATATCTAGTGAAACATGAGCAAATAACAAAGACACATAAGGAGATTATGTTACCTTTTGTAGGTTGTTCTTTTGTGTGTGTGTTTGGATTCTGGCTTTAGGTCCCCTGTAAAAAGGGCCACTAGAAAAAGCAACTTGTCCCACATAAAGTACGTCATCATTTGGCTATGTGAAAAGAAAACCAAAGTCCAGTTTATTGAAATTTTAAAATTACAATGTGGATTATTTTCTAGGATAAAGTTTTACCTTAGCTTGGAGACTTTTGAAAGCATGTGAGAACTGCTGTCAAAAAGATGCACATATCGGTGCACGCTGAAGTGCACAAAATTTTGTGATTTTGAGGTTTCAGCCACTTTTCAAAGAGGCGGGCCGAGTGGGGTGACATACAGATGTAGCAGGGGTAACACACAAACTCTTAACTCAAATTTCATAACTTATCTCTAAACAAAAGCCATTGAAAATCAATTGCTTAACACATTTAGTTGCATTTAGTTTAGATAACGCGTCTCATATCATCTGTGTTAACCCTACTACATCCGTAGCTGTCCTGTCATATTTACTATAATGTTGGCCAGGCCTAGATTATAGTACAGATCTAGTCCAGCTTGCTTGTTGATCAAGATCTCTGCTTTGGTGCACAGAACTGCAAAGATGCGGCCCAAATATTAAGAGCCATGCTTCTCTTAATAATTGTGTTGCATCAGATGCGAGCGAAAAGAGATTTAGACCAGCATGTAAAATGCTGGTCTTGATAAATGTCCTCCTACATGTTTGATCCTGGAATAGTCTTCAGTTTTGAATGTTCATGTAAAGATGTAAAAAGTGTATTTAACATGTTAAGTGTCAAGTTAATGTTTGTTACAGCAAAAAATTGTAATGTGCAGGAGTGGTCCTCTCAAAAAAAAAAGTACAATATACATACTGTATGCATACTGCATACTGTATGAGAGAATTAAGAATATATCATAGAACAATTAGGTCTTGATCAGAAGTGTTATTTTTTAAGCACATTTCTGAGATATTTCACTCTCTGTATGTATATTAAGGATTTCAACATTTCTGGGTAATATTTTTACGCACATTTGATTGTAGTTTATTTTTAACCTTTGACTTTGGCATCTTAGGTATGCTTTTTTTCTGTATTGTACTGTATGTTATAAAACTTGATGGAGAGGTTGGTTTTAACTTGACTCCTACTTTTAACAGAAAACTTTATACTGAAATATCCTTGGAGTTTTCTCTGTAATTTGACAGAAACCGTAATTTCTTACCTTTCTCCTTTCTTTATTCTTCTCTAAGCTATTACCCACCCTATTGCAGTAGAATTGCTTTTGTTAGAGTAGTGCTGTTTGTTACTGTGACACATTTAACTAGAGACTTGGAAATATAATGTTAATTATTGAGAACTTTGTGTTACATGTTCCTACATTTCCTGGAGTATACAATTTTCTGCTGAATCCTTCACTTCTAATACCAAAAAGCTGATACCAACAGGGAAAGCTCAGTAACTATTCACTTATCACTGAATTTAATAAGTGCTGTATAATTATCTGTATATGGAGTGCCCTCTAGTGGCAGCTATAGATAGTCAACATTCTCTCATTTAACTGTATGGTTATATGGAAGGAAGAATAGGATCTTGAGTTTGGTGCCAGAAAAGCATAGCTCCAGATCAGATTTATTCTGCCATTTAATTCTCAATATAAAAAGATAGAAAAAATCATTAAAAAAACATTGGCACCATTTATGAAGAGACAAGGTTACAGGACCCTTGTTACTAGAAATTTTCAAAATCACTTACACAAAAGCTCCAAACTTAGGTCTCGAGGTTGCACTATTAATTAAAAATTCTGTGAGGGATACAAGTACACTCTCTACCTGGCTAGGTCTGAAAGACATTTTTTGCTGTGGGAGCTGTAGAATCACCAAGTTCTGCAAAAAGACATCTATAGTTTATTCCACCCAAAACGGCTTTAAATGGGAAATTAAGGAGGCACTGACAGCAATTGTCTTGGTGTGGTGTACATGGTCCAATGTCTGTGTAATAAACAGTATATAGGCCAACCCAAAAGGAAATTTAACCTCTTTGTTACCAGCCCTGCACATGTACAGCACTGGCGGGGTCTGTAAACATGGCACCTGCTCTTGAGTCCAGTGGGCGCCATAGCTGACAGATCTCTGCTGTTTCAAACAGCAGAGGTCCGCAGATAATGTCCGCTACCGGTAATAATGCCGTGAACATTACAGCCTTTAGATGCCATGTTCAAGTGTGGTCACGGCATTTAGAGGGTGAAAAACCCAGAAGGCTGCGCTTCCAGGTTAAGACCGGCATCCCCATGCGGTGATTGAGGATGCCGGTCATTATTTCTAATTGGTTGGGTCAGAGCTACAGTTCCTTTGTTGGCCAGCAGGTGGCAGGCCAACATAGGAGATCAGTAATTTGAGAAGTACTATACTCCTTACCATACATATGTCACTATGACACATCAAATATTTTGTGAAAGCTCAGTGACACTTTAACTGAAATTGTGGGGAAAGGGGAGACCTAGGTAAAATCTGTAGTCCAATTTAAGCAGAAGATTACCTTAAAAAAAGTGGCCTGAGTGAAATAAACCTTTGGCAGCCCATATAAATGTGTTGAAATAAAAAAATAATCAATACTCACTCCTTTTCTTCAGCTACAACATGAATGGAACTGCATTTTATAACCTTAACAACATAAAGAACTGAGCAGATACCCATTGCTCTCGTTCCAACTTGCTGAATAATTTAATTAGTTACATATTTAACCTGTAACATCTGCTCCTGCTACTATTTATTTTGCTCTGTTTGTTTTTGTAATTGACAATCCAATTCTACAAGCTTATCTGTCAAAAAACTTTAAAACATTTTCTTAAGATGATTCATGGTTTAATGCACTAACAGCTGGTCTTCAAATTTTACCTTTTCCCACTTGCATTCAAATTCCTCATTCTACCGTTGTTTTGCATTTTTTTCCATTGCTTTCTAGAACTAATTATATAAAAAATGCACTGAACATTGAAAGGTAAATTATGCATATTGAATTTTACTTACAAATATATTTACTCCTTTCAAAGAGCCTTATTGACATTGACTGGCTGATCATTCTGGCTTGAAAAACTTGAAAAAGGTGATTCCTTCTCCTTAAATGTCACTGTCCCCATTGGTGTTATCTTTATTAACAGAAAAATCATTTTAGAGCTGCTATTCTGTAACTCTCAGTTGGCACTTTGAGGAACTCCAGTCTACTAAATGTTCCCTTTAAGGTTTCTCTCTTTTGAAATTTCTGTGCGCAAAATCTAAAATAATACTAGTACTGGAGCAAGAGCTCTACATAACTGGTAGAGATTACACTGCCTTGTGCCAGAGCATACCAACTTTCCTTGTAAGGAATACTTGCCAACTCCAATGAGATCTCTGCAAATAATTTATTATTATTATTATTATTATTATTATTATTATTATTATTATTATTATTATTATTATTTAAAAGTGCCATTAATTCCATTGCACTGTACATCCAGACAGGATTACACAAATATAAAAATACAATAAACAAACTAGTAACAGACTGGTAGAGAGGGGTAGGGGACCCTGCCCGCAAGAGCTTACAATCTATAAGGAAAGGTGAGAACATAGTAGGTGAGGGTATAGGCTGCTCATGTGGCTGTGTGGTGGCAGCATGCTCATTGCAGATGGTATGCTTTCCTAAAAAGGTGGGTTTTCAGGTTACTCTTGAAGGTTTGGATGTTGGAGGAGAGTCTGATGTGTTGGGCTAGTAAGTTCCACAGTAGGAGAGAGGCACGTGAGAAATCTTGTGGTCGATTGTGTGAAGCAATACTCTATGAAATTACATTTTTGGATATTCTTATCTTAGAACTCTGCATCATTCTTCTGTTTTCCCTCATTAAAATGTATGGAGGAAATGACAACTGGTTGTTATCATTCTCCTTGTCCATATAACTTATACCTACACACTCTGGTATAGAACAATCAGTGTGAGGTTGTATAAGCCCAAGTACCCTCTCCAATTTCATTGGTGCAAAATACACATAGACGATATTGGCAACGTTACATAGACAATATTATTTTTATAACGCAGAAAGTCTAAAATCCTTCTTAAAATAAATTAACGTTAATACATACAATTTAATATTTACACCATCAACAGGTTCATCTAAGATAGAATTTTTGGACTTATTAATATCCATAGATAAAGATAGACTCATTTGTACCACATATCAGAAACCAACAGCTAAAAATAGTTTCATTCAATTTGATAGCTGCCACTTGCCATCCTGGCTCACAAACATACTGCAAGGACAGTTCCGTAGAGTAAGTAGAAATTGCACATTGGATTCCCACTTTAAACAGGAAGCTGAAAAAATGAAAAAACTATTTATTGATAAAAAATATCCAATTTCACTAATTGACTCATCCCTAAACCAAGTAAGGAATATGGAGAGGAAAGACTTTTTCACCAAAACTAATATCAAACAAAAACAGGAAGATGCTTCCTTTAGGATCATATTACCCTATAATCCTCAACACAAAAGAATCAAAAAAAATCATTAATGACTATTGGTACCATATAAAACAAGATAAGATAATAGGACCTATGATCTCAGATACTCCCCAAATCACATTTACTAAGGCCCCAAACCTGGGACTAAAGATAGCTCCCACTATTAAAGAAAGTATAGACGATACGCCAACCATTCAGGAATGGGCAGATATCACGGGGTTCTATAGATGTGGGAAATGCAATAACTGCCAAAAAAAAACAACCCATATCATATCTGACCAAAATAAATTTACACAAACAGGAAATCAAAGAATTTTTAACATGTAGTTCCACTGAAGTTATATATGCCTTAGAATGCCCATGCCAGAAATTATATATTGGTCGTACCAAAAGATCCCTGAAAAAACGGGTATCCGAACACATTGCAAATATAAAGAAAGGGTGCGAAAAACATACTGTATCAGACCACTTTAAATCAGTTCATAACAAAGACCCCACTGGATTTAAATATGCAGCACTGGAAAATGTAACAAAAGACTGGAGAGGTGGAAATCACATACAGAAAATGCCCAGAAGAGAATCCAGGAGAATCTTTGAATTTGACTCAATTCTACCAAATGGGTTAAATGCTGAAATGGAGATCTTCGGTTTCTTATAATAACGGGGGGCTGCTTCTCTCCGATGATGGCCCGGCGCGGATATACTAGTCGTCCCTATCCTTCCTTGGAGTGCAGCCGTTCCCCTAAACATCATCTTCATCTAGAGCCAAACGAAGATATAACAAGATATACAAACACAAATCCAGAACACCTCTCCATATATATCGATATATTCTCTAATTCAGCCATCCTTATAAAAGTTCAATATCCATAAATAGGAAACCTCATATCCACTGGATCATTTTGTGTTACGGATTAGTGGAATAATTGAGGAACATCCTATTAACATACATCCGGCAAGTTCATACATGTCAAAACGTAATCCTTTCCTTCTATACCTCTCAAATTTATGATATCACATACCTACATACAATTAGGAAGCCCCATACCCCACTAGGTCTTTTGAGGAAACTTCCTATCAATATATACAAGCATTCACTTTTCAGAATATATCTTTCTTTAAAACTTCCCAAGCTTATGATATCACATATCATATACAAATTGGAAGCCTCACACCCCACTGGGTCTTTTGTGGTCACAGACCAGTGGAATAACTGAGGAACTCCCTATTATAACATAACCAATACTTGAATAAATTCATATTGCAAATTATGGATAATGCCTTTTTTCTCTAGTTTCTGAATTATCTCTTTTGCCTTGGAAAGCCAATTTCAACTGAGTCTTAAATTAGGAACCAATAATACCAATAAAAATAGGAACCAATAATATAACTCCCTACTACATTACTTTCCTATATATGTGAGTCACCAACCCTCAAACCAATACTATGTTTCTACTATATTTTTCTCTTTACTAGATTTTATATTTTCTTATTTTTCTTAGTTCTTTCTTTTTACTGTTCACTTATGTGTATTTTTCACCCAGCATACAACTAATATACCACAGATGTGTCCAATTTTCCCAAATGAAACTTCTTTGTCACATTTGAATAATTAATTGCACAATTAACTACAACTGAAGGCTATGCTATAAATGAAAGGTGAATAACACCAATCCTCTGCTTATTGATGAAGGGATAAGGTCCCGAAACACGTTTAAGCTTGTGGAGGATTGTCAACGGACTAGCACACCAAGCCTGTGGAGGATCAGTAACAGACTATTTTCATTAATTGGTGGTAGGACCACTTACAAAATATTGCGATCCACTAACTAAAATCAAAACTCCAATTCTCTAGTGGAGCGCTACGGGAAAAAGAAGGATTGTTTCACCCAAGCAGCCGGCAAAGTCCCGACCACGTGACCCTCTGACGTCTACTAAAGTACACAACAAGTGCGCAAGCCGAGCTCAGAAACCAGGAGGAATGCTGAAAACTACACTGCCATGCTGCAAGGAGGACACACTGGAGAGCCATACAAAGAAGAACTTTAGCCGGTGGGTAAGTGACCTTTGTGCGGGACGTCGCACATAGGCTCAGTACACCGTCCTTTTTCCTCCAGCTCTGCAATCCTAATAGAAGATTGCACAATATCCTTATAACTTTAATAGAGGACTTTAACAGGAAAAGTTTATACCTACCACTACAATAGAAACTATTACCATATAACCACTTATACTGAGATCTAAAGTGGTAAACCTCCACAAAGAGGACTTTTTTCTACTATTGACGTTTTTATATTGTTTACGCCATTTATCTATACCTGTATATAATCACAACAATATATTTATAGAAGTTACAAATATTTCAGTTCACATATGCATTTTTTTTTTTTTGCCACCAACAACCCACATACCCAATCTGGTACCAGATAAATCCCCACTATTATTTATTTATTACTCTTACTCCAATATCCTAATTTAACAATTTTATAGACATCCTTTTACTAGATATCTTATCTGAATAAAACTAGATCTTTTATATCTCAAATAATGAGTGCCTGCTACTTTTAACATTTAACTATTTCCTACCTCCTGACTGGGTGAGTCAGATATAGCAGTTTTTGCACCTCTGTCATTTATTGTATTATGTTCTTGCAGATAAATGAATGAATTGCAATAAAAGTTCCAACTGTTTCTGCACAGTTTAACAGCATCCTATCAGCACTGCCAGCAGATGACTGTGCAGGGACCCCACTTAGTAATACCCATCTGTACCTTTATTGTATACTGCTGGCAATTTATTCAAAAACTTCTAATAGGATAAAAAAGGAATGGCATCATAGCGATTAGAAAATAGATGCTCCAGAATTGTCATTACATTAGGAATACAATTAGTTACTAAAACTGACATGTCAGGGCAAATGGCAGGTCATCTTTAAAAAACAAAGCATATGCACAGTTGAGTCACCTCCAGCTAATATCCACAGTAACCGCCATGTGCGGTACCTGAACCTGACCCTGAACCTAAACCCCATTGAAGTCAATGGGGACCCAAACTTCACTTTATTATTTTTCCTTATAACATGGTTACATCGGAAAATAATATTATTCTGAAGACAGAATGCAAAACAATATGGCCATATAGGGGTTAAAAAAACTCACCTCATTCTCTTGATCGCACTGCAGAAGATTCTTCTATCTTCAGCTGCTGAAGCACAATCAAGCGGATGAGGTGATTTTTTTTTTAATCCTTATATGGCCTTATTGTTTCGCATTCTGTCTTAAGAATGCTATTATTTTCCAATATAACCATGTTATATTGGAAAATAATAAAATCATCCGAAAACCGACCCCGAACTTCAGTGAAAAAGTCCAGGTTCGGGTACCCAAACTTGCAAAGTTCGGTACAAACCTGAACTTTGCAATTCAGGTTCGCTCATCCCTATCTATGAGCCTACGGTATCTTGCTCCTGGCTCCTGCAACAAGGAGAGAGAGCATGCTACCTCCATGTGAGAGATTATCTCTCTTTGTTCTTAGCTTCCACGTCCCCACTAATTCACTATGACATATCAAACGTTTTGTGAAAGCTCTTTAACTGATATTGTGGGGAAAACGAGAGCCCTAGGTAAAATCTGTAGCCCAATTTAAGCAAAAGCTTAACTTAAAAAGGATGGTCTGAAATAAAAACTTGAGCAGCTCCTCTAAATTTCATAGATATAACAAATAATCAATTCTCAGCTATTTTCTCCACTCTGCTTCCAGTGTTGAGCTGTCCTCCCCACTTCTGACATAATCTTCCTGGCTGCAGAAGTGCTGTTCCATGCACATAGGTCACCTCTGCAGCCAATCACTGGCACGTCACTGCTGAGGTTACTGATTGGCTGAAGATCTGTGTGGTTGGAACATCACAGCTGCAGCCAGAAAAAGAAATAGCAGCTAGGAGGACCAAAGCTCAGCATTGGAAGAAACAGGGGAGAAGAGAAGTGAGTATTGATTATTTTATCGTACTATATGTACAGGGGTTGCCTGAGTTTTTATTTAACATGTACAGCCCCTTTAAAGCTGGGTTCCAATCCAAAATGTGGAAGAGGTACAAACCTGTTATGGCAATGGGTTAAGAACCACAGTATCAACCCAAAGATTTTGCTTTGGGCTAATCCTAAGGGCATTATCCTGGCAGTCCCCTGGTATTCATCCTATAACCCATGTACCGGGATCTAGACTTCTAGACAAGAAGCCGAGGTCAGAACAGGATGAGTACGTGTAATATGGTAAAAGTTCTTAGGTTGGGGTTCGCTCATCCCTAGTACTGGTAGGTTGTCACAGGTATCTGGGGCCATGCTGACTGCACTGCATATAACGAAGATTGAGAATATAGTGCTATATTCGTGAATTCGAGATATTCTCAATCT
>JAKVIS010006611.1:0-10205 GCA_033119425.1 Bufotes viridis
AAACTGTATTTTATGGGAACGCATGTGTCAGTGGCTATGTGCTATGTTTATAGGTGCACCATTATGTCAATTAATTTGTGTTGCATCAAGGTTTATGTTCAACCACGTTTATGTTTTTCCTAGGCGAACACGAGGTGGTGTTGTGGTGACCATTGATCCAAAAAAAAAAACTCCTGCAGCATCATGTGGAGGTTTGTTTGCGCCTGGGCAATGGCAGAAGGTGCCAGGCGAGTGCCGGCATTCGCAGTAGGATCGGACTTGGTTAAACTGTCCGTGACTTGTAGCGCTCTTGGTTGAAGGGGGTTGGGCGCTAATGGTAGAATGATTGTGGTTAGGATTGTTACCTTCAAAGCTACATCCTGTGTCTTAATTTACATCTTGTCTTATACTCCATTCACTACTAAAGCTGCGTTCATGCGTCTGCTGTTGCATCACATTAATACTCCGCTCACTTCAGATTGCATTCATATGGCTGCTTTATACCATGCTCTTCATGCTCATACTCAGAGCTGTGCCCATACCATGTTTTTTAAGCACCACACACATCCAGAGCTGCATTCACCCACCTGTTCTTACATTATGTGTTATACTCTGCTTTTACTTCAAGCTGCATTTTCCTTTTCATTGCTACATCATGGTTACTCAGTATTCTCACTAGAGCAGTCAGCACATCGCTCTGATACTGCTCTCCTGATAAACATAGCTGCTTTCTTTTCACGCTTACGTTTCTTTACTCGGTGGTTTGTTACATTGCATAGGCCTACTTATTCTGTTCACTTCGGTAAAAAAAAAAAATGTGTGGTGTTTGCATTCACTCAGACTGGTCTTCTTTACTTCTGGTTCGCATTCACTCAGATTGGTCTCCTGCCCCAGTTAACCAAATAGCTCCTTAGCGGTCAGTGGGCCAATAGGAGTAAGTTTCCTACTATGTTTCACAAGTTGTTCATTCGTTTGTCACGATAAGGGTCTTCTCTTAGCGAACTGCAATGCCTCTGGCTCTTGTTGTCTCCCATCTGTTTCAATTTCACGGTTCGCGGTTGGTTTAATGTTTCATTTATGCACATGATTCAGATCACTAATGTCTACGCATATCCCATCAGGTCTGGCTCACGTTTTAATTACTTATCATTACTGTTAGGTCAGCCAGTTCAGTCTCTTGGATTCGGGGGGGCCTCATGGCTTCTTGGGCCCGATGACCACTTTGGCCTCATGGCTCCGGGGGGCCTATGACCGTTCTTCATGTTGTTAGTTAGGGGTACAATATGGTTGTAGACTAGTTAGTATCCTAGGTTCGCTGTCGGAGAGGGTCATGGTTATGCAAGTCCCCAAGTCATACTGGTGTTGCATAAGTGGTTTATATTTAAAAAAAAATCCGCCATTAGAGTCTCTCACGCATGGCTCCGCCATTAGAGTTTCTCACGCATGACTTCTCTGTTTAATTTTTACACACATGGCTCCGCCATTAGAGTCTCTCACGCATGGCTCCGCCATAAGAGTCTCTCACGCATGACTTCTCTGTTTAATTTTTACACACATGGCTCCGCCATTAGAGTCTCTCACTCATGGCTCCGCCATAAGAGTCTCTCACGCATGGCTCCGCCATAAAAGTCTCTCACTCATGGCTCCGCCATTAGAGTCTCTCACGCATGGCTCCGCCATTAGAGTCTCTCACGTATGGATCCTCCATTAGAGTTTCTCACGCTTGGCTCCGCCATAAGAGTCTCTCACGCATGGCTTCTCCGTTTAAATTTTACACACATGACTCCGCCATTCGAGGTCGCCCGCCTGTCCCCACCACAAGTGTCTTTTTCTGCCTTCAGGCCCGCTCACATGGCTCGGTCATCTGTAGCTCGCAATACTATTTTTCTTGTGGTGGCTCGCACGCGTGGCTTTTGCCATTAGAGCCTCACTCACATTATTGTTTTTCTCTGACATTTATTTTCTAGGTTGTTGGGTCTTCATTGTTTTTTCCTTATAAGCAGTCATCCCAAGCTTGTCTTTTCGGACATCTCCTTCTCCCAGGTGTGCACTTTCTCCCACTTACCCGCTCTAGATTCTAGCTTCCTCTCGCTCCCTGTTGTTACTTTTTCTCTTGCCCATCCTTGCATTATAGACCCATTCTCCCAGGAAGCTGACCCTGTGGTCTCATTTTTCACGTTCTCAAGTTCTGCCTCTCCAGGGGTTGTTCCAAAAAAAAAAAAAACAACACTATACTATGGCGTCAGTTTCGTGCACAGGTAGTTCTGTCACGACTACAGGCGATTTACGAAGTCTGTCACGTTTACAGACACGATAAGTCCTATCAAGACTACAGGCGCATAATACGTAGTCTATTATGAACTTCAGCTTATTTCCTGTCATAGCTGCAGGTATTGTGTACATAATGTCTTCATTACAGGTATGCTTACTTCATCTACAAACTCGGGCTGAGGGTGTTGGTGTTAGGCCAAAGTCCTGGGTATCGGTCCGTCTTCCAGTAGGAGGTACAGTAATAAGGCGCAATATACTGTACGAAGTCTGTCACGTACACAGACACGACAAGTCCTATCACGCCTACAGGCGCAGCATACATAGTTTATCACGACCTTAACCTTATTTCCTGTCACAACTGCAGGTATGGTGTGTACGTTCTCTGTCCGTATTACAGGCAACATTAGCTTGTTAATTGAAATAGCCATGCATTCGTGTTAATGGTTCCCCAGTCCTGGGGAGTTTACACTTTTAGCTTAATCTACTACTAGAGTAAGACCGCGTACGCCATATTCTAACTTTTGGGTCCATATATATATATATTTATATATATATAAAAAGTGGGGCTTGGGTAATAAGTAGAGGTGAAGTATTTTGCCACCAGGAACAGTGATAGGCGATCCGACCACAAATGATAGAATTAAAAAATGAGACTTGTACTGCAAAAAAACACGCTGGCAAAGTAAGCAGAGAATTAAAAAAGTTCTATCTTGTGAAAGACGTGTGAAAAGACAAAAGCAAAGAGCTAAAACTTGTTGTGGCGCCAGTGGGGTATGGAGTTTTTTTCTTATCCTGTCTACAGCTCAGAATCAGCAGTTGTGCTGAAGTATTTAGTCGCCGAATTTCCACTGACGTTGATTTACAGTCTGTTTTTCAAAATGAAGGCCTGAGGCAAAACAAGAGAGCTAACATCGCCTGAACAATTCCCAAATAAAGCTAATGCAATGTTGACTTTATTAGTGAAAGTTATAAATCACAGACTCCCATCGTGCAAAGCATCATTATACTAGTCATCTTCCTGTACCAGTCACTGCTGAATTTAAGTCTCATAATAAAGCAATGGCATTCAAGATCCATCGATAGGTGGCAAAATAATTAGGTACGGTGAGCTGTAGTGTCATTCCTGACCAAATACTGGTCCGAATATATCTGGGTGTAAACAGATGGAGCAGAGAGGATTTTTAGTTACTTCCTCTGCAGAGCTGTGTGGGGGGGGGGGGAAAGATTGTTGAAAAAAAGCTATTAAAAACAGCAACACACATTGCATATTGTTTTTTTTTTTTTTGCCTTTTTTTAAGATGCAAAAGGACAAATTAAGAGTGATGGAAGAAAAACTTCAGGCAGTGAGAGAGAAAAAAAGTCAGACCCAGGGGATGCTGCAATTGGGAAAAAAATACCATTGATGCAAAAACACAATTCATAGGGTCAAAAACACCTCTATCCTTTAAAGAATGTCTAGAGTTTTTTGCTTACAGAGGTGGCATAAAACACCAGCACAAAACGCACCTAAAAACTCCATAAAAATGTCACAAAAAATTAGTTATGTATTCCCTCTCCGTTTTCTTGCATTTTTTGCAACTTTTTAATCTTCTTCTTTTTTTAATATGCATTCTTTTCCAAATGTTAGCTGTAAGTCGATGGGAATTACAAAATGTGGTACAAACATGTTTATTTTTTCTTATTACAATTGTGGTACATTATTTGTGTCTCTAGCCTTTTTCTATTGCCGCATGCTCCATTAATTGAGATTTTTTTCAGTTATTTTTCTACATCCTTCTGTAAAGGCCTGAGACAAAATGCCATTAATAGAGATACTATAAAAACAGACCTACAGGGTGAGCCATTTATATGGATAAAATGGGAATGGTTCACAGCATAGACAATTGCCTTGTCAGATACGAGATGTGCAGCACCTGAAACTACGGATACTGGAAGCCTGTGGTAGAATTTCTCCTGCGGTGTTGCTATCAGTGTGTGAAGAGTGGGAGAAGAGGGTTGCATTGACAATCCAACACAATGGGCAGCACACTGAAAACATTTTATAAGTGGTCATAAACTTGTAAATAACTCATGAAAGAATAGAGTTACGTTAAAACCAAGCACACCATTGTTTTTCTTGTTAAATTCCCAATAAGTTTGATGTGTCACACGACCCTCTTCCTATTGAAAAAACAAAAGTTGGATTCAAAATGGCCAACTTCAAAATGGCCGACATGGTCATCACCCATCTTGAAAGTTTCCCCCCTCACATATACT
This sequence comes from Bufotes viridis, assembly GCA_033119425.1. Classification (NCBI taxonomy): domain Eukaryota; kingdom Metazoa; phylum Chordata; class Amphibia; order Anura; family Bufonidae; genus Bufotes; species Bufotes viridis. The sequence goes on from JAKVIS010006611.1 coordinate 4,507, forward strand.
AATGTGCCACAAACAGGAAGTTAATATCACCAACCATTCCCATTTTATTAAGGTGTATCCATATAAATGGCCCACCCTGTATTTTAGCAGCAAAAAAAAAGCCAGACAAAATTTCCATGTGTAGATGCTCTATCTTATTTCTATTATGATATGTCAGCAGTAGGCAGTAATGTCAGTAGGCATTGGCATGTAAAATGATAAAGGGGCCCCCATATAAAGATTAAATTTGGCCCTGTAATTTTCTGCTGACCTTCATGCTCTTTCATGCTGATCATATCAATGCGGGACAATAGTCTCACGGGTGGCCCGACGTGCACAGCATCATTGTAATCTATGATGCTGTGCACTCCCATGCGCACAATCAATGCCGGTCTGGGACATATGGCCCGCTCACAGACTGTATGTCTCGGAGGGCATACGGTCATATACAAGAGGCCTTATATAGATTCCTTTCCCTCTTGCTTGCTTTGAACTCTCATAGGGGAGTCCACAGGTTCTCAAGAAATAAATGGGACTAATCAAGGCTGGACCCTCATCTCCAAGCATCTCTTTGTAGACACGTGGTCCTTCTTTAAGATTTATAGGCTTTTGTGAGTGGATATAGGTGAGATATGGTGGTATAAATAACATTCATAGCATATCCATACTGATCTTTTAGGACTCTGTTCCTCAACTGCTGTCCTAAGGGCCCACCTGCAAGTCATGATTTAAGAATATTCCACAGAATTATTACCTATGGTAAGTCCTGATGCATTGACACACCTGCTCAATGCTAAGGAAATCCTGAGAACATGACCAGTAGGTGGACCATGAGGACTAAAGTTGAGGAACACTGCTTTAGAACATGTTTACAGGAAGCTGACCCTCAGGTTTCTTCCATGGTTTTGAAGTTTGAATGATGTGGATCCAGTCACGGACTTAGCTCCATTCAGTAGAGTAAATCTCCATGCTGACAAAGCCTTTTTGATGTGGTAATCTGCGGCCAGATGAACTGCCACTGCCACAACCTATCATCATGTTCCATTCCATATGGTTTCTGCTGCTACCACAGCTGATACTCCATGCTGCTAATCCTCTACTGTAATTTCCAATACCTCCCCTGCCATTACCATAACTGCTACACAGTCACCATTTCTACTATCACTTCAAAAACAGATGCACACACATCTAATGCAATGTCTGTTCCATGCTGTGCTGCGACTGCCCCGCTACTAATGTGGCCACCATTTCCACATCCACACTGTACTGCTGCTACTCCCAATAAAAAGGAGAATTTCTAAAAGCCCACTCAAAACAAGTCACTCTTTCTTCTGACAATTAACATTTATACACAACTATAAAATATAGTAAAAAGGAAAGTTCAGCACCTCTCACCTGCCCCACCTTCACCTGTGAGCACGGAGGACCCGTGTCAGGCCTGGGTAATATAGTGCAAAAAGGTTCAAGGAATCCAGCTCCACTTTGGTAAAGAAATATTTATTTTGCTTGTGGTAAAATCACATCCAGTTACGGTTACAAAAGTCTTGTGGAGCTGGATTCCTTGAACCTTTTTGCACTATAACTATAAAATAATACAAAATGAATATGGGTAGGAATTCTGTCCCCATTGAGGCCAAATTTTTGGATGATTGCTCTTAAAAAGTCACCGTTTTTTTCCCAATACACCATGTGTGTTTAAATACCATCTGCCCTGGATAAGGATGACTTTTGGAAGCTTTTAATATTGAAAAGCATAACATATGCAATGCTGCAATTTGTTTTTAAATATGCTGTTTGTATGCATGTCGTCAAATATGCATTTACCCATAGCTGTATATAAGTCTGTGTTGCTCTGACATTATTTGCTATTGCTATCTTTGTGTTCAAGACCATGTGGGGGGGAAGCAAAAATTCCTAAAAAAATAAATAAAAAGATATTACATCTTTTCATAAAGAAATAGCCCTGAGTGCCAGGAGACTAGAGGGTGTTTATATAACAATTTTCAGGGCAATTGGAGCAACTTTGATTCCTGGCTAATATATTCAAGTCCAAACTGAACTTTTTGAAAAATTGACCCAATTAGACACAAACTGAATCTCAAGAATTTCACACATCTCTATACATCACCTTTTTTCTTTAAAATTTGACTTTTTCAAAAATCCCCTCTTCTCTACAAAATATTATGTTTATAGCTTTTTCATTGTGAGTGCATATTTTTCTTACTTTTGGACTGTTTTTCACCATGCTTACAGTATATCCTACCCATTTCCATTCAATTTTACTTAGGTTAGTATTCTACTCTATATATATTTTTTTTATTAAGAAGGTTATACATATTCTCCTTTCCCAGGAATTTCAATTACTCTAATGATGGATACTTTAAGAGGCCTGAAAATCCTGTTTTATTTAGATCAACCTGCAGTTCATAAAGTAAGCTAATCAACACGTCAGAGCAATGACATATCACATACAATATATGATATGGAAAGTTAGGACCTATCTCCTCTTACACAGAAACACCCACTGACAGAGGTGATGTCTTTTTCTAATTCCTAAAGGCATTTTAAATTGAGATATTGATCAAAAAGTATTTTAAAACTTAGTATGAGTTTGACATACTTAAAATCTGCATTACTTCTAACTGTAGCTAAAGAGGACATGTTAACAAAATCAACCCCATTAAAGACAGATTTTGATGGGATCGGCCAACCACATAATGTTAATGGGGGTCTCTAGACTCTCACAATCACACAATTACAGACGTTGAGAAAAGGATCAGGCATGTTAAATTTCAACTTCACAATTTTTATGTTCTCAGGGAGTCTGTAAGTGACTTCACCCCTCCTTTTTTAACCAGAACCAGGCTTGCTTGGCTGAGCGAAGCAGCCATGTGTATGAGGAGATAAAGAGTAATAGCAGTTTGCTAGTGAAGCTTATGTAAAAAGTATGACTGGCTGAAGTGATTGCTAGGATTCTATTAACTGGGTTGTCCAGTATTAGAAAAACTTGGTTATTTTCTTCCAAATACATCACCACCCAGTCTATAGGTTGTGGCTGGTATTGAAGCTCTGCTCCATTGGAACCTGTGGACAGGGGTGGTGCTGTTTTTGGAAAAAACAGTCATGATTTTATAATCAATTATATGACTACTTCCAAAAAACATCTAGACTATCTCTAAACCCCACTATTTCTACATGCTCAACATTTCAAATATATGCAATTTCTCACATTGACCATCATAATTTAAAATTTCTTGCGACAATTGAATATTCTCCCACCTATGTTTTTAAACGTGTGCCAATTCGTTTTCCATTTTCTCATGATACAAATGCAATATTACCATAACATGCTGGCAAAACCCTTTGCAGGATGTAACTAACATCACAACTAGAGATGAGCAAATTTCTTAAAAATTAGATTCGGCTGGTTCAGCAAATTTTTGGAAAAAATTTGCTTTGATCCAAATATATTTGCGGCGAGTCGCGTTAAAAAAATGGCTATTTCCAGGCTACAGCCTTTATAGGGGTGTAGAACACTTTGCCTTGCAGTAACACATAGAGTGTTCTGGGGTAGTGAAATAATGCTGTCAGTGAGGATGACATGCAGATAACAGGTGTCGCTATTAGAATCACTGCACGCTTCACTTACTTGGGCAGTCATGGGGCCCAATAACTCAAGTATTTACTCAGTCTTACAGGTCCATGTTAACGTCAAGAAGGCTACAGAGTGGCAAAATAGCAGAGTCTGGAGGTGGCAGCAGCATGAGGAGGCCACAGAGTGGAACAGTGACACAGTGTGGAGTTTGGAGCAGTATGAGAAGGCAACAGAGTGGCACAATGACAGAGTCTGGAGGTGGTGGCAGCATGAGTAGACCACAGAGTGGCAAGGTAACATAATGTGGACAAAAGACTGTGGGCACAGATTGTTTAGAAAGATGCAGATGGGAAGTTATCTGTAGAGCTGTACAACGGTAACCTGCAGATTAATGCAGCCCTCAAAAGCAAGTTCGGTTTATCGGTTCCAAAACCTAAATTAGATACTGTCACGGGTATTCAGTCCAAGACATTAAAGCAGCAGCAGTAGCATGATACCGCTGATTGGCAACATAGTATGGAGATGGCAACATGAGTAGGACACAAAGTGGCAAGGTGACATAATGTGGATGTGGGTGGCAATACTAGTATTTGTTGAAGATGGTTGGTGAAAGAAAGTGCACTTGGCATCAGATGTTTGGCATCAGGCAGGTAACAGCATCAGAATAGTAGCTGAGGCAGGTAGCCAGAAGAAACAGTCTCTTTTGTCAAAATGTTGGTGTGGCACCATGAATGAGCTAGTCTGATGCATCAGGCATTGGTGTGTGGAAATCCTGGCTGATCCACGCCTGAATCATCTTGATGCAGTGTCCCAATATGTGCATAATGTGGCCACTTTAAACTCTTGCTAAATGTCATATCAAATGTATTGTAGTATCATGCAGTAGTCCCCTTTAACAGGCTGGCAGTATAATTTACCTTTACTTGCTCCTAGATGGGGGGTGGGGGTGTAAAGTTAGTGTATCCAATGTTAATGAAGAAATGAGAGAGGTTAATTGGGGAGGTGGAATATTTTTTTTTCCCGCCAAAATTATTTAATACAGATTTTACCGCATATAAATGCAGCGCTTAACGCAGAATACAAGATTTTTAACACCAAAATATTTCAATAGAGATTTTACCGTCTATAAATGTAGCGCTTAACACAGAATACAAGATTTTTTCTGAAGAGAACGGGACGTAGCAGAGGAAGTAGGTACGCGATGGAAGATCGAGATGCGGACCTCGTATTATTTCTGTGCTGCAGAATAGTCCCTGTAGTGTCGAGTAAGCAATACTGCAGATAGATGCGGGCTGGTGTGAAATATTTTGCATTTTTGTGCAAGGTTAGTGCATAGTGTATTCACCTGTATTCAACGCTGAATATATATTGATGTTTGTAACAGAAATACGACACTAAAGGCTTTACCACATATATAACTGCAATATTTTTTTCATTTTTTTAACGATATACGTGAATAAAGTTTTTCTAAGATATAAGTGCCGCATTGAATGGCGAATGTATATATATATATATATATATATATATATATATATATTTATTTTTTCTAATGATATACGTCAATAAAGGTTTTTCTACATATAAGTGCACCAGCGAATGGCAAATGTATATTTTGTTAAATATTGCAATACGCCAGTAAAGGCTTTATAACTGCAACAGTGAACTGAGAAAATATTTTTCTAGTAGTTCTGAAATAAGGCCAATATACTCTTTCACCAGAAATTACAGCAACACTGCAGTGGGTATATATTACGCCCTTTTTAAAGAAACAAGGTCAATATGCCCTTTCACCAGAAATTACTGCAACTGAACAGTGGGTATATATGAAATTTTATTTACTGAAACACGTCCAATATGCGCTTTCACCAGAAATTACTGCAAATGAGCAGTGGGTATATATTACGTTTTGTTTTTGTGAAACACATCCAATGTGCGCTTTCAACAGAAATCACTGCAAAAGAGCAATGTGTATATATTATGCTTATTTTAAATAAACCAGGCCACTATGTGCTTTCAACAGAAATTACTGTGACAGAGCAGTGGGTATATATTACACTTTTTTTTGTGAAATAAGGCCAATATACGCTTTCACCAGAAACTGCAAATGATTTTAGCCTGAATAGCA
>JAKVIS010006612.1:0-10223 GCA_033119425.1 Bufotes viridis
TAAATGAGAACCCCACAAAAATGAATAAAGACTACAAATGCCTTAATCATACCAGTTATAATGGATGTCAAAGTAATTAGTGCAATTGAAGTTTGGTAACAGAAGGGTAGTTGGAGGGGGTACAAAAGAGCCCCACATGTATCACCAAAAAGAAGTGGCTTCCTAAGAGGTGAGATTCTATATTACTTCCCAACAGACTGACATTAAGGCTCTCATATCAGGAATGAGTAGAGAATCCGATTTCCTGTCCACACACAAGATGCTGTGTCAGGTGACAAGTCAGTTTCAGCACCATTCAATATTGCATATGATATAGTGGTAAGCTGGAAAAAAAATTCAAAATGGGGTGGAATTGGCAATTCTGTCAGTTTTATGCATTTTCTTTTACGGCGTTCCCTATGAGATAAAACTGACCTGTTCTCCTCATTCTCTGGGTCAGTACAATTACAGAGATACGACATTTATATAGTTTTATGGGTTTTGTTTTTACAGCGTTCTCTATGAGATAAAACTGACCTGTTCTCTTCATTCTCCGGGTCAGTACGATTACAGAAATATCACATTTATATAGTTTTAGCTAGCTAATTTGATGTATGAAAGTGATGTGGTGGCTCGGTGTAGACCACAATCCTAGAGTTTGTCTTTGCTAAATTTTAAAATTTTATAAAAAGTGTTATAAACAGGGCTGTGGAGTCGGTAAGCTAAAGTTCTGACTGACTTTTTTCACACTGCAACTCCAGCAAAACTAGCCTCGACTCCACAACCCTGGTTATAAGGCTGAAATCACACATGTAGTTTTTGTAGCAGATGGTAGTTGTTTTTTCTCTAGCCTGGAATGGATGTGTTGGGAATAGCTCATAGTTCCCCTTACTGCTGGATCCACACTTGGCTTTGGATCAAAAGATAGATCATCAAACTAAATCAAAAAGCGCATGTGCTTTCTTCAGCCTCAGGGGCACAGTATACATTTGTCTGCTTTGTAGTTGAAAAAATATCATGAAATCTGTTTTTAATCCTAACAGAAAATCCTTCTGAGGGAAACTTCTGGTTATTGCTAAATCATAAAGTAGAAGATGAAGATATCCTGCAGCGCTCTTCAGGAGAAAACCTCATTACCCTTAATGTACATCCAGGACTTCACAGTACAGATCTATCATATGATCCTTCTAATCATGAGGAACCTTCTCCTGACCAATCACAGATTGTTACCCCAAGTGCAGGTCAGAAAGGGGGTAAAAGGTTTCAGTGTGGGAAAGAATTCATAAAAAGCTCAGATCTTTCTACACACAGAAAAATTCACACAGGAGAGAGGCAATTTTCATGTTCACTATGTGAGAAGTCCTTTACAGATAAATCAAGTCTTGGTAGACATGAGAGAAATCACACAGGGGTAAAGCTATGTCCATGTTCGGAATGTGGGAAATGTTTTACACATCAATCAGATCTCATTAAACATCAGAGAACTCACACAGGAGAGAAACCATATCTATGTTCAGAATGTGGAAAGTGCTTTACAGAGCAATCCAGTCTTGTTAAACATCAGAGAAGTCACACAGGGGAGAAGCCGTATCCATGTTCAACATGTGGTAAATGTTTTACATATAAATCAAATCTTGTTAAACATGAGAGAATTCATACAGGAGAGAAGCCATATTCATGTGCAGAATGTGGAAGATGTTTTACAAATCACTCAGATCTTGTTAAACATCAGAGAATTCACACAGGAGAGAAGCCATATTCATGTTCAGAATGTGGGAGATGTTTTACAGATAAATCAACGTTTGTCAAACACAAGAGAACTCACACAGGAGAGAAGCCGTATTCATGTCTAGAATGTGGTAAATGTTTTATTACTAAAAACAGACTTGGAATTCATCAGAGAACTCACACAGGAGAGAAGCCATTTTCTTGTTCACTCTGTGGAAAAACCTTTATTAATAAATCAAACCTTCGAACACATGAAAGAAGTCACAAAGGAGTGAAGCCGTATCCATGTTCATTGTGTGGGAAATTTTTTGCGCAAAGATCCAATCTTGTTAAACATGAGAGAATTCACACAGGAGAGAAACCATATGCTTGTTCACAATGCAAAAAGTGCTTTATAGATAGATCGAGTCTTGTTAAACATGAGAGAATTCACACAGGAGAAAAACCACATTCATGTTCAGAATGTGGGAAATGTTTTATCACTAAAGCTGGACTTAAGGATCATCAGAGAATTCATACAGGAGAGAAACCTCATTCATGTTCAGAATGTGGAAAATGTTTTATTACAAAAGCCAAACTTAGGGACCATCAAAGAATTCACACAGGAGAGAAGCCGTTTTTATGTTCAGAATGTGAGAAGTGTTTTAATTCCAAAGTCAAACTTAGGAATCATCAGAGAAGTCACACAGGAGAGAAGCTGTTTTGAAACCCTATGTCTGGGAAATGTCTAAAAGGAAATCAAATTATGAAATTTAAAGGGAATAACATACAGAAGAAACCGTATACTTGTTTGGAATCTGGGAAATACTGTAAGACCATATAGCGGAGAAAATAAGTATTTTATACACTGGTGATTTTGCAAGTTTTCCTACCTACAAAGAATGGAGAGGTCTGTAATTTTTATCGTAGGTACACTTCAACTGTGAGAGACAGAATCTAAAAAAAAAAATCCAGAAAATCAAATTGTATGATTTTTAAAAAATGTATTTGCATTTTATTGCATGAAATAAGTAGTTGATACAATAGAAAAAATAGAACTTAATATTTGGTACAGAAACCTTTGCATTTACAGAGGTTGGACATTTCCTCTAGTTCTTGACCAGGTTTGCAGCAGGGATATTGGCCCACTCCACTTCTCCAGATCTTTCGGGTTTCGGGGTTGTCACTGGGCTACATTAAGTTTCAGTTCCCTCCAAAGATTTTCGATTGGGTTCAGGTCTGGAGACTGGCTAGGCCGCTCCAGGACCTTGAAATGCTTCTTAGGCCTCTTTCATACGGGTGTGACGGATTAAATCCGGATGCGTTAAGTTAAAAATGCACGATTTTGCAAGCAAGTTCAGTCAGTTTTTTCTGCGCAGGTGCAATGCGTTTTGATACGTTTTTCACACGTGTGATAAAAAACGGAAGATTTACAAACAACATCTCTTAGCAACCATCAGTGAAAAACGCATTGCATCCGCATTGGCTTGGTGTCGTTGGGGTTGTAATCATCTTTCTTCTTACTCCAAACATGGCGAGTGGAGTTGATACCAAAAAGTTCTATTTTGGTCTCATCTAATCACATGACCTTCTCTAATGCCTTCCCTGGATCATCCAGATGGTCATTGGCAAACTTCAAACTGGCCTGGACATGTGCTGGCATGAGCAGGGGGACCTTGTGTGCCCTGCAGGATTTTACTGATCTCTGACCTTTCTCAGTATCATCCTTACACCACGAGGCGAGATCTTGCATGGAGCCCCAGACCGAGGAATGTTGACAGTCATCTTATGTTTCTTCCATTTTCTATTAATTGCACCAGCAATTGTTACCTTGTCACCAAGCTGCTTGCCTATTGTCATGTAGCCCATCCCAGCCTTGTGCAGGTCTACAATTTTGTCCCTGGTGTCCTTAGACCAGGCATCCTCAAATTGCGGCCCTCCAGCTGTTGAAAAACTACAACTCCCAGCATGCCCCGAACAGCCTACAGGTATCAGCCTACAGCAGGGCATTCTGGGAGTTGTAGTTTTACAACATCTGGAGGGCCGCAGTTTGAGGATGTCTGCCTTAGACAGCTCTTTGGTATTGGCCATGGTGGAGAGGTTGGAGTGTGATTGATTGAGTGTGTGGACAGGTGTCTTTTATACAGGTAACAAGTTCAAACAGGTGCAATTAATACAGGTAATGAGTGCAGAGTGGGAGGGCTTCTTAAAGAACTAATAGGTCTATGAGAGCCAGAATTCTTGCTGGTTAGTAGGTGATCAAATACTTATTTCATGCAATAAAATGCAAATTAATTATTTAAAAATCATACAATGTGACTTCCTGGATTGTTTTAGTATACTCTCTCTCTCTCTCACACACACAGTTGAAGTGTACCTACGACAAAAATTACAGACTTCTCTATTCTTTGTAGGTGGGAAAACTTGCAAAATCTCCATTGTATCAAATTTTCCCCACTGTATATGTTTATTTTTTGGGTGGAATTAACTGGGATCTGCCCAATGCCCAAACTATATTTACCTGGGGTCAACTATGACTAGATCCTTGGTGGAAATGTATTGTGGATACAAGGAAGAGAAGAAGAGCCGTGTTTACTTCCAGAGCAGGGAAGATGAATTGTCCTCATGACCCTTGCTTTTTATCACTGTATTCACACCTCCACTTACACTGTGGGAGAATCCAGAGCGAAAAAAGAAAACCTAATACTTTTTTAAAAGGGTTTTCCGGGACTTATCCTCTGGATAGGTCATCAGTATTTGATTGTGGTGAGGTCGAAACCTGGGACCCTGCCAATCAGCTGTTTGAGAACGCATCAAATGCTCACAGTGGTGCCAGGGCCTTCTTTTATTTTAGCCTAGGCTGTGTGACGTCACGTTTATTAGTCACATGGTCTAGGCACAGCTCAGCCTCACTGAAGTGAATGGGGCTGAGCTGTGATAGCAAGCACATCTGCTATGCAATGTACGATGCTGTGCTTGGTGAGCTCAGAGAAGGCTGCAGCTCTACTGTATGCGCTGGTGCCTTCTCAGCTGATCGGACCCCCACCAATCAGATACTTATGATCTATCCAGAGAATAGGACTATATATATATATATATAACCCCCAGAAAACCCCTTTCATATATGTGGACATGTTAATATCTCATCTTCATACAAATAATATATAAAAGGATAAAGGTGAACTGAACAAAAACTTAAACTGATTTTGAAATAATTTATTAAAAAGATAAATTGACAGATCTTTTTCCACAGAAGGAAATGTCATAAATATTTATCACTGGCCATGCAGCTAATTCGTCGACCACACATTTTCGAATTTTAGGGTACACCCACATGGTCAGATTTCCTGATGCAGTTTTGGAAGCCAAAATCAGGATTGGATCATAAAAGGAGAGAGAGAGATGCAACTTCTTTTTAAATTCACTCTTAGCTTTGACTTAAAAAACGGTGTGCAGAAACCTGACTGTGTGGCCATACCCATAGAGGTATATTGTTCACAGTAATATTTTATGGTCACCTAATAGGAGACTTTTTATTAGAGCATGGATAGAAGTAAGAAAACTTGGGGGTTAATGTCATTTGAGTTTACCTCTATTTTGAGAACCCCCTCCTTCAAGCAGTGGTCACTGGCTGTAAATAAAAGACAGTATGAGAAAGTGATTCTCGAAAATAAGGGGAAAAAGCAGAGAGTTGTGGCATACTGGAATCGGTAGGTGTTTTTTCCTGCAGCCGTAGAGGAAGGAGTGGATGAAGTATTGGGAAGTTTTTTGTGTTAATATATAAAATGTTTTGTATAATGATTCTGATTTAATAAAAAAAATAAAAAACATTTTTCACTACCTAAAATTACCATAAGACCGGGTGCTCCAGATTTAGCACAAATAAGTAGAACATTTGTAAGGTATATTCACACGTGGCAGATTTCTAGATTGTTCCAACCAAAAATAGTATTATCCATCTTCATGGGGTTGTTTCTGCATCAAGGACATGGATTCTGGAAGCCCCATTCAAATGATCAGGGTTTGCTGTGGCTCAGGCTAGTCTGTGTCAGCAAAATCAGCCAAGAGCAGATCCCAGGGTTGAAGTTCGATCCAAGTTTCTTTACAGAATTTACAGGTAGTTTTCATCTCTACTGTTACAAATAGGTAGCAAAAATAAAACCTATGTAGGAAGGGGCCAGAAGAAAACCTTTTCTGTGCCAAACAAAACTACCAGGAGTGGAACAAAAATAGACAAGCCTAATGGAACGTCTTCCAGGTTTTAGATCTATTCCCTGTTTAGGTTTACAAATACTATAACAAATAATCTGAAGATTATTTGTTATTGATATTATAGGGGACGTGCACCTACTTATAGTTTGACTCATTTACAAATACTATAACCAAAATAATTTTCAAAAAAGTGTGAATTTTCCTGGTTAAAACATTGGTAACACATTTAGTTCATATTTTTGTTCAATTCTATTAATTTTGCATACTGTTCAAATGAAGGTCGAAATAAAACGTTTACTTAATGTTTTTATGTTACTGTATTCAGAGACTTATACTGCATTTACACGCAGCGAAGGAAGTGCTCCCTCCCGACAATCAGCTGCTCATTAGTTGAGGTCAAGCTGTGCACTAACACGCAGCGATCACCTCCACAGTATGAGGACGAGCGATGGCTGCTGCATTTTTTTTGAGCAGCAGACCGCAGTTTAGACAGCACAATCTGCTGCCCAGAAACGACAATTCTGGTGTCCACAAAAATGATTTTTTCAGCCGATGAACCAGCATTTCGCTTATTCTTGGGGTGATCTGCAGCACCTTTAGAGGGCAGATTATCGGGAACAAGCATTCGTATGAATGTTCATCCCTGACAATTGGGCAGTGTAAACCAGCCCTTAGACACTGCAAGCGCTGTAAACCCGTAGTTTTGAAAGGAGAATAATTGTAAGTGAATCCACTTCGACACTGGTGGTCTACTGTTCAGTTGTGTTAGCCTCCACAGAACATGGTTTGTACATGGACTGACCATCATCCTGCCCTGTTGTAAATAAAATGTATTTCTCCTTATATTGTGCCATCATGTTGTCAACTTTGTCTCTGCACTGGATTCTCCACTGTGTCCAACCTCCCATCTTCCTTGTGACTCTGAACTGCTGTTATCTCATGTATCCTACAAACATTCCAAGGGCTGTAAAACGTGTCTTGCTGGGGGCTTCAGTGAATAAACATTTGTAGACTGTCCGGAGACAGAACCTGGATTCTGCTGGAAGAAGGAGGACAGCATGGACTTTTCACCTGTTGCTCATGGTAGTTATTCATGCCCCTACATGGGCTGATCAGCCAGAGGGTATTATGAAAAGAAAAGTGGTGGAAGATGGGGGTTGTAGTTGATGTTGTGTACTGCTCAGGATCTGCATTGAGGCCAGATCCTGCAACCATGTGTGATTCTCTCCTGGAGGAGTAGATATGTTTATGCCACCCCCTGATATATCACTGTAATATTGGATTATAATTAAAATATTTGAGCTCCACCTGTATTGTCCGGCTGCTGTATGAAGGACCCTTACGTCGCCCCATTGTGACATTTCGTGTCTGCTTACACTGCAGTGATGTCTGCAGTATCCCCCCCCCCCTCCCCTCTACTGGTGACCTCTGGACACCCAGGGCCGACTTTATCAGGATGTGCCTTAACAAGGCAACTGGCATTAACGTCGGTTGCAGGAACCCCCATTCCTCTGGACCGTAACCTTTCTAAGTGCATGAGATACTGAAGAGATTGACAGATAGTGACTATCCTGGAAATCTGAAATTCAAGATTACCATCCACCAAGACAGGAGCAGGAGGTAAGGAGGACGGTTCAGCAGGTTTTACATATCTTTACCTGTGGGAGTTCAAGACAAAAAGCAACCTGATTAAGGCCTCTTTCCCACGGGCGTGACGCATTTGTTCTGGATGTGTTCAGGGTGCGTTCAGTAAAACTCGCATCATTTTGCAAGCAAGTTCAGTCAGTTTTGTCTGTGATTGCGTTCAGTTGTTCAGTTTTTTCCGAGTATGTGCAATGCATTTTGATGTATTTTTCAAGCGCGATAAAAAAATTTAAGGTTTACAAACAACATCTCTTAGCAACCATCAGTGAGAAACGCATTGCATCCGCAATTGCTTCCGGATACAATGCGTTTTTCAATGAAGCCCTATTTACTTCTATGGGGCCAGGGCTGCGTGAAAACGTAGAATGTAGAACATGCTGCGTTTTTCACGCAACGCAGAACTGATGCATTATAAAAAATGCTCATGTACACAGACCCATTGAAATGAATGGGTCAGGATTCAGTGCGGGTGCTATGCGTTCACATCACACATTGCACTCGCGCGGAAAACTTGCTCGTGTTAAAGGGGCCTGATAATAGAAGAGATCTTATATGGTCCAATAAACCTTGGCCCCAACTTCCAAGAAGATACCTTCAACTTAATGTTTCTTGTGGACAGCCACACAAAATCACCCACTCTCAGGTCCAGACCACTCATACGTCTCTTGTCAGCCATACGTTTATAGTTTTTGCCGATGTAACCGATGCTCTGAAAAACGGCAACTTAGCAGTGGACTCCTACCTACGGTTATTTATGGCAGACTCAGCCAACGACAAAAATGAAGACCACTCCTTCTGATTCTCAGAGACAAAACATCTCAAAGAAGTCTCCAGATTCTTGTCAGTTCGACTGAGGATGAAAAGCCGAAGGGAAGGGCAATTGGACCCCCATGCGAGTACAGAACACCTTCCAGAATCTGGAAACAAATCGAGTCCCCCTATCAGACACCACATCATAGGGTATACCGTGTAGTTTCACAATGTTATCGACAAACACTTGTGCGACAGTTTTAGCAATAGGAAGACCTGATATTGCTATAAAGTGCGACATCTTGCTGAAGCAATCAACAGCCACGAGAAGGTAGTTCCAAAGGAACAAACAACTTTCCTGGAGGACAAGAGTCAGGTGCATCTCCCTGGGCCTCCAACACCTCTGGACAAATAAACTAGAAAAGGGTAGCTAAAATATAACTTTTAATGAACAATAGATAAAAAGGCCCAAAAGTTTCAACTGTGTAAAAAGACACTTGACAGCTCCAAATAAACCTAGATCAAGGTGGGAGGGCCCCCAAGGGATAGCTCCAAGGCGGAGGGATAGAGAAGATACAGGCCGAAAGACACAGTGCTGAGTCTTCTTGCCCTAGGAATCCCTATCTGAAAATGGTGTGGCCCTATAAGAAGCCCTTTCTGGCCCTTTCTCCTATCCGACTGCCCAGCTTCGTCCTAAAAGTGAGTGAAAATAACGGGGACCCTCCTGGCTAATCCCGTGTATCAATCTTAAAGCAAAACGGCAGTCAAAGCTACAATTGTGTAGGCAATTGGGCATATAGATTGCCCATTTAAATAGTAACTCTGTCCCTTAGGCCTTATTTACACGTCCGTAGTGTGTTTTGCGGAAACACGGATCCGCAAAACACGGACGGCTGCAATGTGCATTACGCATTTTTCGGACCGCACATTGCTGGCACTATAAAAAGAATGCCTTTTCTTGTCCGCAATTGCGGACAAGAATAGGACATGTTCTATTTTTTTGCGGAAACGGAAACACGGATGCGGAAACACGGATGCGGACATCACATAGTGTGCTGTCCACATCCATTCCTGCCCCTATGAAATGAATGGGTCTGCAACCATTCCGCAAAATTGCGGAAGGGATGCGGATCCATTTTGCGGACGGGTGAATTAGGCCTTTTAGTGTCCCGGATACAACCACCCCATCAGCTAATATCAGGCCAGGATCCTCTGAATTACCCCCTCGGGAAAGCTACGTGACAAAGCACCTGCTTTGAGGTTCTTAGCCCCAGGGCGATAGGTGAGAACAAAATTAAATCTGGTAAAAAAAATAACGACAATTTGGCCTGCCTTGGGTTCAGACGTTAAGCCGACTCCAGATAAGCCAGATTTTTGTGATCAGTAATTACCGCAATGGGATGAATCGCACCTTCCAACCAATGATGCCATTCCTCAAAAGCCAACTTAATGACCAGCAACTCTCTATTACCTACATCATAATTTCTTTCAACAGTAGAGAGTTTTTTAGAGAAAAAAGCACATGGGCACCATTTGCTAGGAGTAGGACCCTGTGACAAGACTGCTCCAACCCCTACCTCGGATGCGTCAACTTTCACAATTAATGGCTGTGACACATCAGGTTGCACCAGTATAGGAGCTGAAGCAAAACACTCCTTCACCGCTGAAAAGGCATGTAATGCCTCATCAGACCAGACTGATAAATCCGCACCTTTCTTAGTCATATCTGTTAATGGTTTAACAACAGTCGAGCAATTTAAGAAAAATTTACGGTAGTAGTTGGTGAACGCCAAAAATCCCATAAGCGCTTTTAGATTTTCGGGTCGATCCCAGTCCAACACAGCATGGACTTTCTCCGGATCCATACGAAAACCCGAAGAGGAGAGTAGGTAACCCAGGAATTGCACTTCGAAACCGCAAATACACATGTC
>JAKVIS010006613.1:0-10227 GCA_033119425.1 Bufotes viridis
CTACCCACCGAAAAACTATTTGAACAGAGCGGATTTCACTGCAAATCTGCTGCATGTAGATATTTTTTAAGGAAGAGGTGTGCGCCTCTAAGTAAGGGGTCAGCAACCCTCAGCTGTTGTGAAACTACATCCCCCAGCATGCACGCTTGCCCTGCCGCTCTTGAAACTCCCACAGACGTGAACGGAGCATTCTGAGAGTTGTAGTTACCTTGCTGACCCCTGCTCTTAGTAATGGTTCCTAATGTCTGCTCTTCAGAATCACATTCTCATATCCTTAAGTGTCTCCCTCTCTACAAGTAACAAAAAAGAAATAAATGTGTGTCCTAAGACCTCAGGCCCTTTTACGAAGGTCGAGGACAATCATCAGGGATGAGCATTGGTACGAACGCTCGTTCCGGATAACGTCCCTGTGTTAGGCCTCATTCAGACAGTCATCCATTTTCCTGATCGAGCACATGTGCGGTTAGAACATGCTCAGATTTCCTCAGTAAGGACAGACGGTCTGTGTGGAAATTTGCCCCTGTGAATGTACCCTTTCAGTTAGCCAGCACATCGCAAGGTGTATACAGGGGTGTGTTGCCGACATATACGTGGAAACTGTGCGGAACAACGACCGTAGTAGCGATCATTCAGCCCTGATCACTGCTGCATGTAAATGAAGCTCTCCCCTCTGTGCACTGTTCAGGCAATTGAAGGGGTCGTCCGGGTTCAGAGATGAACCCGGACATATCCCCTTTTTCACCCAGGCAGCCCCCCTGAGATGAGAATCTGAGCTTTTTTGTTTACATTTTTACACTGCTAGGAGGAGGCTTCCGCCTAGCAGTGTTGCCGGTGACGTCTCCAGCACTAATAGGCGGTCTTTAGCGCGCTCTAATCATTTTACAGACTAAGGCAGCGCTAAAGCCAACCCATTAGTGCCGTTGACGTCACCTAGCCAGAAACCTCCGCCTAGCAGAGACCCAGGACATCACCAGATCTAATGAAAAAACCCTTGCAAGGGAGAGCATTGGAGAGGGGGAAGAAAGGGATATGTTCAGGTTCATCCCTGAACCCGGGCAGCCCCTTTAACATTGCCCGCTTAGCCGGCCCATGTAAAAGACTTATGAAAGTGCTGGGTCTTCGTGCCCTGGTGCTGCACAGTAAAGTGGGTGTATGATGTTACCACCCTGTACCCACCCCTGCTTCATACAGAATATTTAACATGTAAGGAGTTGACCCACTATAAGAACTTCCACAGAATAGGTACTAAGTATCTAATCATGGGGGTCCAACCGCTGAGAGCCTGAGACCCCTAACAATCACAAAAATGAGGTGTCCATTGACTCATTGAAAACAACGGGTCCGCAAATAAAATGACCACACTTAACGCATCCGTGTTTTGCAGATCCGCGATTTGCAACAGTTTAAAGTATCATCATTCTCAGGCTACTACCTCACACTGTAACCCATGGGGGAAGTTGTAGTCTAAAGTTATGACACCATGGCAGCTGCTACAATTACAGCACAGGATTTTTCAAATATTAGAAAACTAAAATATAAGAGTAGAAGAAAGGTACGCCATCCCAGACACTCCATGAAACCAATGACAGGAGCAGGGGGTGAGAGGGAGCTGGGACAAGAGGTAGGCGGCCATCTAGGGCACTAGGCACCCTGGACATCACCCCGAAGGCACAAAACCCACATCAGGTTATAGCGAAACCACATCTATTTTATCTCCGTGACGTAAGCTCAGATTTATGAGGTGCTATTAAAGGACAATCACTCAGGGCAGCGCGCACACCCACTCCTCCAGCTGATTCCAACACGTCCATGTGACTTCAGGTGCAGCTACATCACTTCCGGGTATAGACTTTCTGCCGGGTATAGAAAAGTGGCATAACAGAGGCACTTTACAATCCACATTGATAGAGTTTATCTGCTGGGGTGTGTTCACACTTGTCAGATTTGCCAAGGCAAATCCTAAGTGTATTTGCAAGAGGATCTGTGGTGGGCACTCGGCCTTCTACGGGGAATGCACAGAGACTGTGCCAGGGGATCCCACACATTCAATGGGGCTAATCTGCGGCTTCTTCCTGCAGAAGCTACTACAAGGATGAACTTGCTCGTTCTTCTCATGGGTGACTTTTTATCTGGAATCTGCAGAGATTTTTTTCTACTGAATATGAACGGGGTGTAAAATATCCTGTTCACTTGCACTGAATACAGAACGTAAGTGGATTTGATGACAATTCGAGCTCCGAATCCTAATCAAACCCTGAAGGTGTGAACAGACCCTAAGAGTTCATAAATGAGGTGCTCTGTTGATACTGAGATACTCCGAGGGAGGGAGGCCAACGTGACTAGATCGGACATGTATCTTGGATTAGGTGATCATGTCTTCTCTGAATTTAGACATTGCTGTAGTTTCATATCAGTCTCTCGGCATTGCCTGGTACAACATCTCCCACAATGCACCTCTGCATCTCTGTGCAGACTATGGACCAGTGGAGGGCTGTAGGGACTAGGGATCGACCGATTATCGGATTTACCAATATTATCGGCTGATATTCAGGATGTTCAGTTATCGGTATTGGCATCTACCTGCCGATAACAAATCGAGAACATGGATCACGCTGCTGTCAGTGCGATCCCTGTTTGCTCAGCAGCACATTGGAGAAGGAAGCAGTGTCTCCCAGTGAGCGGAGAGAGAAGAAGAGGAGGGGAGGGCTGTGGCCACTGCGCCACTCATTAATTCAAATTCAACAGGAGGCGGGTGAATCATACAGCCGTACCCGACCTCTGGGAGGTAGCTGCAATCCACGGCAGTTAACCCATGCCACACCTGAGGGGTGAACTGCCACGGATCGCAGCTACCTCCCAGAGGTCGGGTGCGGCTGTATTTGAATTAATGGGCGAGTTTTCTTCATTGGTGGTGCAGTGGCCACAGCCCCTCCACCCCCCAGTATAAAAATCAATGGTGGCAGTGGCCACAGGGTCCCCTTTCCCTTCATTGGTGGCAGTGGCAGCTTCTGATTGGAGCCCCAGCAGTGTAAGCCTGGGGCTCCGATCGGTTACCATGGCAGCCAGGGCGCTACTGAAGTCCTGGCTGCCATGGTAAGCTCCCTGCTTACAGGGCAGCAGGGAGAGTGTGAGGTCCTATTCACCCTAATAGAGCTCTAATAGGGTGAATAGGACACGGGAATACAAGATCCCAGGTTCTAGCCCCTAAGGGGCAAATAGTTATTAAATAAATAAAAAGTGAAAAAACACCAAAATATTAGTATAAACATTGAATCTAATCTATATATCTAATAATATATACAAAATGGCATCTCTTTATTTAACAGCAGATTTGTGTAGGAATTTTTATTTTTTTTCTAAAATGAAAATGCACAGAATATCGATATAAATGATCGGCTATCGGCCTGAAAGTTCACAGATCGGTATCGGCTCTAAAAAATCAATATTGGCCAATCCCTAGTAAGGACTTGTCACTGCAAGGCTCACAGGAAGCAGTAAACTTTGGATGCAAAAAGAGTATAATCTATATCAAAATAAGCAAAAAACTAAAAACTAAACAACAAGCGGAGATCACCTTTAAAGAGGACCCATCGCCACAAAATACAATCCAATCTGAAAGGACCATGCTATAGGGCAGGAAAAGCCAAGCAGAGTGATATATATTTGTGTGGGTCTGTAATTTATACATTTATATCTCTGCTTTTTCCACTTCCTGTGAACAGCTATTGGTACAGGAGGGAGAAATGATAGAAATGTATAAATTACAAGTTTTACTGAACCTTTTCCCACCAAAAATGTTTTATGTCAATCTGCCCAGTTCCTCCTGCTTTATAACATGGTGATTTCAGACTGCATTATATTTGTGGAGAAAGGTCCACTTTAAGGGCTACACGGCGACACCTGTCAGCGGTGATCCCATAGAAATGAATTGGAAGGCCGCAAGCAGGCGCAAGATATCCAGCCGCGTTGGATTTCCTGCGACTGCTGCCGCCATGCCATACATTTCTATGGGATCAGCGATCCTGGCCACGACAGGTGAAGCCCTTGCCTTACAAGTGTCCATATAAGAAGGGTCATCCAGCGTTAGAGGCTAGTCTCACTGTCTCCATAGCTCGGGAATCTATGCAAGGAATCCCAAGACGTTAAATCTCACAATCATTTACAGGACGATGGGTGGATAAACGCAGCCATGACTTACCTTCCCAGGTCACATCAAACATATCAGAAACCTTTGCCATTTTCTGTCAAAAGAAAAAAAAAATTCATATAAGTCATATTCCAGCACAGAAGTATATGTAATGAAGCCCTTAAACAGCTGATCCCGGACATAACCCCTTCTTCTCTCATTCAGCATGAATGAGAAGAGCATCAGAACATGTCTTGCTCCGATGCTCCCTCCTGCCCTGTACTGTATCGCGCAGGACAAGGCCTGTTTTCTTTACATTCTCACTGCTAGGTGGAGGCTTCCGCCTAGCAGTGATACCGATGACATCACTGACACTAATGGGCAGTCTTTAGCGCTGCAATAGGCTGTTTTACAAGCTAGAGCAGCGCTAAAAACTGCCCATTAGTGCCTGTGACATCAACAGGATCACTGCTAGGCGGAAGCCTCCACCTAGCATGCTGAGACCCGGTACATCACCGGAGGTAAAGAAAAAGCCCCTGTCATGTGCAATGCAGCCCAGGACAAGTGGGAGCATCGGAGTAAAGGAGGGGTTATGTCAGGGTACAGCTCTTTAACCCTTTAAAGGGGTTCTCTGGGAATACCAAGTCCTTAGCAAGTGCTCTCAGCCTTCCTCTCTATATAGAAGATTCATACGTTCCTGCTCCGCTCCTCCACTGTGTCCATGTTCCAGTCCCCGCAGTGCTGACATGTGGCGCAGCATGGGTACGATCACATGCTCCTCTGCAGCCAATGACTGGCTTCTGCGGTGGTCTGGCCACAAGCCAGTCATCGACTGCAATGGAGCATGTGACCTAGGGGTGGGCGATATACTGAGTCATTAAGAAATGGATATACTGAGGAGGAGAAGGTAGAACCCGCACCATACTGCTCTCCGCTGCACATCTACTCCTTGCGCTACATGCTCCCCGCCACTCTTATGCTGGGCACTGCACCCACCTACCTGCTGGAGGGCCCTGAGCGCCGTGCTGCCCTAAAGCTTATACCGTCTGTGGGACGCAACAGCGGCTCTACAACATCTACCAGAGCATGGTGCTCTTCTTCTTCGTCTTCCAGCACTACCCCAGGGTGCAGGTCAGGACGCACTGCAGAGGGTCACGTCTGGGCCCGGGGTGGTGGGGAAGACTGGGGTACCAGGTGATCAGGGCATGTCAACTGAAGGGTTTAGAAGCTGGACATCACCAGCACGGGCCCCAGTGCCCACTGTTATATTACCAGGAAGTGTTATGGAGGAAATTACCAGAGTGCTATAGTGCCCATTGTAATATCAGCAAGGAGACATTATACTGTATGGGGGCTACAAACTGTCTCCTTGTTGCCCCCATACAGTATACAATAATGTCTCCTTGTGGCCCCCGGGCCCATACTATGGGAAAAATGGCATTTATCGTAATCTATATTGTTACCATGATACATTTATTAATATCTGTATCGTGGGAATATTTTTGATACCACCTAACCCTATTGTGACCGTGCCCATAATGCGCCAGATGTGTCAACGCTCCGGGGAACAGAAGAGGGAGACGGCAGCGCAGAGGACTGGAGCGGTGGGGAGCAGGCAAGTATGAATCCTGCTTAAAAAGGCAGTATTCCTGCAGAACCCCTTTAAAGTGGACCCGTTACATTGAGCGTGATCTGCAGGCAGCCTGTTATAGAGCAGGCACCATTCAAACAGCGGATGGGTGGGGTGCCCGGGGTAAGACCCCCACCAATCCTAAAGACAGGTTAAAATGATGTAAGTCTTGGGAAGCACCTTAGATTTTTCAGATCCTTGACTAAAGCCCCCATTACACTGGCATATAATCGCTAACATCATCACTAACAAGCGTTCGTAGTAAAGCTCGTCAGCGATGATCTGGCAGTGTAATAACAAACGCTCGTTCATAGGGTAACTGGAATTTTTTAGCAGGTGTAAAAATCATTGTTTGCCGGCGGCAGATCATCTAATAATGATTCAGTATAATCAAAGAAACAAATAAGTGCAGCGCTCACCAACTTAGATTGCTTTAGAGCAGGGGTGCACAACCTGCGGCCCTCAATACCATTCTGTGCGGCCCCCAAACATCTGGTAAAGACATGTAGGTCCAGGGGTGTGGAATTCCTATCACCCGACGCCCGGGACATGCAGTTCCTGGCGCCGGGTAGGTAGTTTGTGCAGGTAGCTTAGCCCTTGCGGGCAAGTAGCAGGGCTAGGGTGGTGCCGGATTCTCCTCTCATACACAGCCCGGCAGCACGTCCGGGCTGCTTACTGCAGTGTGATCAGCGCTCCTGTGCAGGCCGGAAGTCGGGATCAGGGATCAGAGGAGTGCGCCGCGGGACGGAAGTCAGCTCCCAGCAGAAGCGCCAGTCAGGCAGTCGGCGGCTGAAGCAGTAGTGGGAGCTCCTGTCTCCTCACATGGTGGCAGCCAGTGTCCTGATAGATAGCCCAGCGGGTAGTGTGTGTGGTGGCTCCCCTGGGTGAGCTGTCAGCTATGCTCTCATGTCAGGCTTCAGCTCTGCTCCTTCTCCCTGGCGCTGAAGCTAGGGATGCTGCCAGGTTCCAGCCACTCACCCAGTGTATAGAGGGGGTGGGGGGTAAATGCCCCATTGTACATTAAAGGGATTTATTGCCCCAGTATAGCATATATATTAAAGGGATTCACTGCCCCAGTATTGCATATATATTAAAGGGATTCACTGCCCCAGTATGGCGTGGCTGCCCCCATACAGTATAACGTCTCCTTGTGGCCCTCGCCCCCACACAGTAGAATGTCTCCTTGTGGCCCCTGCCCCCATACAGTATAACGTCTCCTTGTGGCCCCCGCTTCCCTTACAGCAGAATGTCTCCTTGTGGCCCGCACCCCTATACAGTAGAACGTCTCCTTGTGGCCCCATCCCCATACAGTAGAAGTTCAGGACAAGTGAAAAGGTTGTTCACCCCTGCTTTAGAGCCATGGACGCAGCCTAGACTCGGCCGTACAAATGCTCAAATGAATGGGGTAAAGTTTAGCTTCTTAAAATACAAAATCCTTTATTTCATGTGGTAAAATCCAATGCAAGATAAGGTATACAGTCTACGCGTTTCGGACCACAAAATCTAGGTCCTTACTCATTACCATGGTCATGAGTAAGGACAGAGACTGTGTGGTCCGAAACACGTAGACTGTATACCTCGTTCGGTTCAGTTTTGTCCCTACTGACAGCGAACGGGGACAAGACTAAAGCTTTTTCCCCCCCACTATTGAGATCCTATGACAGATCTCAACAGCGGACAGGGAGAGCGCAGATGTGAAAGTAGTAGATTATCGGACCAATTTCTGTCTAATCAGGTTAATGGGGACGGATCCGTTTTCTCGGACACAATAGAAAACGGATCTGTCCCCCATTGACTTTCATGGAGTTCATGACGGATCCGTCTTGGCTATTTTAAAGATAATACAACCGGATCTGTTCATAACGGATGCAGACGGTTGTATTATCAGTAACGGAAGAGTTTTTGCCGATTCATGACGGACCCGGCAAAAACGCTAGTGTGAAAGTAGCCTAACACTGATATTAAACTTCATACTTTACCTCACCACATATTTGGACCCAATAATGTAGTGCATGGAGATCAGGAGTAAGGGGCAGAGGATGACTTCCAGCAGAAAGGCTTCTTGTACATATGGGTATCAACCCCTTTCCTCAATATAGGTCATCAGTATCAGATCGGAGGGGGTCTGACCTCCAGATCAGCTGTTGGAAGAGGCCGCTGCCCTTATCGGGGCTCCAACGAGTGCTGCAGTCTCCGAGTCCTCACACTGCCATACTCTATAGCGTCTGTGCTAAGTACTGCAGCTCAGCCACATTCACTTGAATGGGACTGAGCGTCACCCAGGCCACATGACCGATGAACGCGATATCGGAGGCATAGGAAGAGGGATAAGGGCCCTTTCACACTTGCGTTTGGAAGATCCGGCATAGAGTTCCGTCGTCGGGGCTCTATGCCGGAAAGAAACGCTTCAGTTACAGATAACACAACCGCATGCATCCGTTTGAACGGATCCGCTTGTATTAACTTTAACTATTTTTTAACATTGCCAAAACAGATCCGTTTTGAACTCTTTTGAAAGTCAATGGAGGATGGATCCGTTTTCTATTGTGCCAGAGAAAAGGGATCCGTCCCCATTGACTCGCATTGTGGGTCATGATGGATCCGTTTTGCTCCGCATCCCAGGACGGAAAGAATACCGCAGCATGCTGCGGTATTTTCTCCGTCCAAAAAACGTTCAGTGAAGACATCTTGATGCACCCATAACGGATTTCTCTCCATTCAGAATGCATGGGGATAAAACTGATCAGTATTCTTCTGGCGTAGAGCCCCGAGGACGGAACTCTAGGATGGAAAACAAAAACGCAAATGTGAAAGGGCCCTAAGCCCTCACTGAGCGCTGCAGCCTCTTTGAACAGCTGATCAGCAGGGGTCCCGGGTGTCAGACGCTCAACGATCAGATACTGATGACCTATCCTGAGGATAGGTCATCAATATCAAATTCCTCAAGTTCTCAATTATCTAGAGACCTACCCTCGAACATGAAAGAGGTAGGTGCCATGTAATGTACATTACCATTCACCTGTATAAAAATGAAACACCTTTAACAGAGCGTCAACCAAAAAGTTGCACTTCCGTCACGTTTGTTGGCCACACTAAGGGGAAAAAGCTGAACCCAACCAATCAGAACACTTCTTTCATTTTCGCTGCCTTAGACTCAGGGATGTGTTGCTATGGATGACTGCCTCACTTCCTGCAGCGCTTTCTCTAAAACTCCCTCAAAGGCTGCCTAGGTCATGACAAGACGCTGCAGTCTGAGGCCACCATGACCGGTCGCCGGCGCCACTTACACCGTGGGCAACAAACGGGCCTCACCTAACGAGGCAATACGGGACATATAGCTAACCGAGGCAAGAGAAAAGGAGTAACCATATCAACCAATCAGAATGCACCTTTCATGTTCAAAAGGACATGTGACAAATGAGAGCTGCAATTCTATTGGTTGCGGTGGGCAGCTGCTTTCTATGCCACCAACTGTAAGTCTTCCTTGCTCAGGGCAACCAACCACCTCACGTCTTATCAAAATGTAAGCTAGATTCTAATTGGCTGCTACAAACAAAGCATCTTATTCGTAGTTGGACCACACACAGCTTTGTCACGTGACTGTCCGCAGATATTCTGTCACGTGCTTCCTGAGTAGCCCTGAATTCTGTCCGCACTGCAACCTACACATGAGGCCCGCTATGTGACATAGCGCTGATCTCCATAACAAATGCTAGTGACACCTAGAAACACACCGGCGGTTACACACACCCGGGCCGGTACCTATGTACTATGACTGCGCACACCGCCACAGAGCTGACGGGGTCCGTATACAGTACAGAAGGACATCCATTATTACCTGTCTGTACTTACTGCAAGCCGGACGGGGGATGATTGGTGGAAGATGAAGCCGGGACCGGACGTCTGACGTCACTAGGTCGCAGTTTCGGGTACGACGGCACGTACTGTGCGTCCTGCGTCACCGCTGCGGGAGTGGGCGGGGCTTGAGTGCAGGGTAGCGTTGTCATGGAAACGATAGTGTTGTATGGTTGATCCTGAGCTCTAAGAACATTTTCAGTATATCTAGAGAGGAGAGTAATAGATATGGGAGATAGGTAGATAAATATTGTAGATAATATGTGAATAGATATGACATGGATGATACATTTATAATAGATATAATAGATGATCGATAGATATGTGAGATAGGAAGAATCGACCGGCCCTCATACACTGGGAGTAATGTGAGACAGCTAAAACGATAAGGTTTCACTATTTAATAGAAAATACAATAAATTGATACATTAAAACCACACAAAAATAAAATATATTATAAAATGAACTGGATAATCAATCGATAGGATTATGAGTCCCAATATTGTGCAGTGTCCTCAAATAGTGTCCTCCCGAGGTTACTTTCAGTGCATTGGGACTATTACTCGATCATATAATGATAGAAAAGTGCATAGGATAGTGGTAAAAGTGCATGAAA
>JAKVIS010006614.1:0-10168 GCA_033119425.1 Bufotes viridis
TTTTGATGGAAATCATTGTTTTAACTTAACTTTTGAAAAAAGTCAACTTAACCAGGGGTTCCCAACTAGTCTCCCAAGCTTGTACTTGCCCAGCCTTAAGCTGTTTACCTTCTGCGATCTGACGAGTGTAGTTATGAACAGCTTAGAATAACCCTTGACAGAGTCTGCTGTAAGCCATTGTCCTCTTTTGATGGAAATCATTTGTACCCTTAACTTGGGAAAAAAGTCAACGGAAACAGGGATTCCCAACCAGTCTCCCAAGCTGGTAATTGCCCAGCCTTAAGCTGTTTACATTCTGCGATCTGATGAGTGCAGGTATGATCAGCTTAGAATAACCGTTGACAGAGTTTGCTGCAAGCCATTGTCCTCTTTGATGGAAATCATTTGTACCCTTAACTTGGGAAAAAGTCAACGGAACCAGGGATTCCCAAAGAGTCTCCCAAGCTGGTACTTGCCCAGCATTAGCTGTTTACCTTCTGCGATTTGACAAGTGCAGGTATGATCAGCTTAGAATAACCGTTGACAGAGTCTGCTGCAAGCCATTGTCCTCTTTTGATGGAAATCATTTGTACCCTTAATTTGGGAAAAAAGTCAATGGAACAAGGGATTCCCAACCAGTCTCCCAAACTGGTACTTGCCCAGCCTAAACCTGTTTACCTTCTGCGATCTGACGAGTGCAAGAATGATCAGCTTAGAATAACCGTTGACAGAGTCTGCTGCAAGCCATTGTCCTCTTTTGATGGAAATCATTTGTACCCTTAACTTGGGAAAAAAGTCAACGGAACCAGGGATTCCCAACCAGTCTCACAAGCTGGTACTTGCCCAGCCTTAAGCTGTTTACCTTCTGCGATCTGACGAGTGCAGGTATGATCAGCTTAGATTAACCGTTGACAGTTCTTTCTGCAAGCCATTGTCCTCTTTTGATGGAAATCATTTGTACCCTTAACTTGGGAAAAAGTCAGCGGAACCAGGGATTCCCAACCAGTCTCCCAAGCTGGTACTTGCCCAGCCTTAAGCTGTTTACCTTCTGCGATCTGACGAGTGCAGGTATGATCAGCTTAGAATAACCGTTGACAGTTCTTTCTGCAAGCCATTGTCCTCTTTTGATGGAAATCATTTGTACCCTTAACTTGGGAAAAAAGTCAACGGAACCAAGTATTCCCAACCAGTCTCCCAAGCTGGTACTTGCCCAGCCTTAAGCTGTTTACCTTCTGCAATCTGACGAGTGCAGGTATGATCAGCTTAGAATAGCCGTTGACAGGCTCTGTTGCAAGCCATTGTCCTCTTTTGATGGAAATCATTTGTACCCTTAACTTGGGAAAAAGGTCAACGGAACCAGGGTTTCCCAAACAGTCTCCCAAGCTGGTACTTGCCCAGCCTTAAGCTGATTACCTTCTGTGATCTGACGAGTGCAGGTATGATCAGCTTAGAATAACCGTTGACAGAGTCTGATGCAAGCCATTGTCCTCTTTTGATGGAAATCATTTGTACCCTTAACTTGGGAAAAAGTTAACCGAACCAGGGATTCCAAACAGTCTCCCAAGCTGGTACTTGCCCAGCTTTAAGCTGTTTATCTTCTGCGATCTGACGAGTGCAGGTATGATCAGCTTAGAATAACCGTTGACAGATCTTTCTGCAAGCCATTGTCCTCTTTTGATGGAAATCATTTGTACCCTTAACTTGCGAAAAAAGTCAACGGAACCAGGGATTCCCAACCATTCTCCCAAGCTGTTTACCTTCTGCGATCTGATGAGTGCAGGCATGATCAGCTTAGAATAACTGTTGACAGAGTCTTACGCAAGCCATTGTCCTTTTTGATGGAAATCATTAGTCAACTTAACTTTTGAAAAAGTCAACTGGAACCAGGGATTCCCAACCAGTCTTCCAAGCTGGTACTTGCCCAGCCTTAAGCTGTTTACCTTCTGCGATCTGACGAGTGCAGGTATGATCAGCTTAGAATAACCGTTGACAGAGTCTGCTGCAAGCCATAGTCCTCTTTTGATGGAAATCATTTGTACCCTTAACTTGGGAAAAAGTCTACGGAACCAGCTATTACCAACCAGTCTCTCAAGCTGGTACTTGCCCAGACTTATGCTGTTTACCTTCTGCGATCTGACGAGTGCAGGTATGATCAGCTTAGAATAACCTTCGACAGAGTCTGACGCAAGCCATTGTCCTCTTTTGATGGAAATCATTTGTACCCTTAACTTGGGAAAAAGTCAACGGAACCAGGGATTCCCAACCAGTCTCCCAAGCTGGTACTTGCCCAGCCGTAAGCTGTTTTGCTTCTGCGATCTGATGAGTGCAGTTATGATCAGCTTAGAATAACCGTTGACAGAGTCTGCTGCAAGCCATTGTCCTCTTTTGATGGAAATCATTTGAACCCTTAACTTGGGAAAAAAGTCAACGGAACCAGGGATTCCCAACCAGTCTCCCAAGCTTGTACTTGCCCAGCCTTAAGCTGTTTACCTTCTGCGATCTGATGAGTGCAGGTATGATCAGCTTAGAATAACCGTTGACGGAGCTTTCTCCAAGCCATTGTCCTCTTTTGATGGAAATCATTTGTACCCTTAACTTTGGAAAAAAGTTAACGGAACCAGAGATTCCCAACCAGTCTCACAAGCTGGTACTTGCCCAGCCTTAAGCTGTTTACCTTCTGCGATCTGACGAGTGCAGGTATGATCAGCTTAGAATTACCGTTGACAGAGCTTTCTGCAAGCAATTGTCCTCTTTTGATGGAAATCATTTGTACCCTTAACTTGGGAAAAAAGTCAACGGAAACAGGGATTCCCAACCAGTCTTCCAAGCTTGAACTTGCCCAGCATTAAGCTGTTTACCTTCGGCGATCTGACGAGTGCAGGTATGATCAGCTTAGAATAACCGTTGACAGAGACCTCTGCAAGCCATTGTCCTCTTTTGATGGAAATCATTTGTACCCTTAACTTGGGAAAAAAGTCAACGGATGATCAGCTTAGAATAACCGTTGACAGAGCTTTCTGCAAGCAATTGTCCTCTTTTGATTGAAATCTTTTTTACCCTTAACTGGGAAAAAATTTAACGGAACCAGGGATTCCCAACCAGTCTTCCAAGCTGGTACTTGCCCAGCCTTAAGCCTGTTTACCTTCTGCGATCTGACGAGTGCAGGTATGATCAACTTAGAATAACCGTTGACAGAGTCTGCTGCAAGCCATTGTCCTCTTTTGATGGAAATCATTTGTACCCTTAACTTGGGAAAAAGTCAACGGAACCAGGGATTCCCAACCAGTCTCCCAAGCTGGTACTTGCCCAGCCTTAAGCTGTTTACCTTCTGCAATCTGACGAGTGCAGGTATGATCAGCTTAGAATAACCATTGACAGAGCTTTCTGAGAGCAATTGTCCTCTTTTGATGGAAATCATTTGTACCCTTAACTTGGGAAAAAAGTCAACGGAACCAGGGATTCCCAACCAGTCTCCCAAGCTGGTACTTGCCCAGCCTCAAGCTGTTTACCTTCTGCAATCTGACGAGTGCAGGTATGATCAGCTTAGAATAACCGTTGACAGAGCTTTCCGAAAGCTATTGTCCTCTTTTGATGGAAATCATTTGTACCCTTAACTTGGGAAAAAAGTCAACGGAACCAGGGAATCCTAACCAGTCTCCCAAGCTGGTACTTGCCCAGCCTTAAGCTGTTTACCTTCTGCGATCTGACGAGTGCAGGTATGATCAGCTTAGAATAATCGTTGACAGAGTCTGATGCAAGCCATTGTCCTTTTTTGATGGAAATCATTTCTACCCTTAACTTAGGAAAAAAGTCAACGGAACCAGGGATTCGCAGCCAGTCTCCCAAACTGGTACTTGCCCAGCCTTAAGCTGTTTACCTTCTGCGATCTGACGAGTGCAGGTATTATCAGCTTAGAATAACCGTCGACAGAGTCTTCTGCAAGCCATTGTCCTTTTTTGATGGAAATCATTAGTTAACTTAACTTTTGAAAAAAGTCAAAGGAACCAGGAATTCCCAACCAGTCTCCCAAGCTGGCATTTGCCCAGCCTTAAGCTGTTTACCTTCTGCGATCTGATGAGTGCAGGTATGATCAGCTTAGAATAACCGTTGACAGAGCTTTCTGCAAGCTATTGTCCTCTTTTGATGGAAATCATTTGTACCTTAACTTGGGAAAAAGTCAACGGAACCAGGGAATCTAACCAGTCTCCCAAGCTGGTACTTGCCCAGCCTTAAGCTGTTTACCTTCTGCGATCTGACGAGTGCAGGTATGATCAGCTTAGAATAACCGTTGACAGAGTCTGATGCAAGCCATTGTCCTTTTTTGATGGAAATCATTTGTACCCTTAACTTGGGAAAAAAGTTATCGGAACCAGGGATTCCCAACCAGTCTCCGAAGCTGGTACTTGCCCAGCCTTAAGCTGTTTACCTTCTGCGATCTGATGAGTGCAGGAATGATCAGCTTAGAATAACCGTTGACAGAGTCTTCTGCAAGCCATTGTCCTCTTTTGATGGAAATCATTTGTACCCTTAACTTGGGAAAAAAGTCAACGAATGATCAGCTTAGAATAACCGTTGACAGAGCTTTCTGCAAGCAATTGTCCTCTTTTGATTGAAATCTTTTTTACCCTTAACTGGGAAAAAATTTAACGGAAACAAGGATTCCCAACCAGTTTTCCAAGCTGGTACTTGCCCAGCCTTAAGCCTTTTACCTTCTGCGATCTGACGAGTGCAGGTATGATCAGCTTAGAATAACCGTTGACAGAGTCTGCTGCAAGCAATTGTCCTCTTTTGATGGAAATCATTTGTACCCTTAACTTGGGAAAAAAGTCAACGGAACCAGGGATTCCCAACCAGTCACCCAAGCTGGCACTTGCCCAGCCTTAAGCTGTTTTGCTTCTGCGATCTGACGAGTGCAGGTATGATCAGCTTAGAATAACCGTTGACAGAGTCTGCTGCAAGCCATTGTCCTCTTTTGATGGAAATCATTTGTACCCTTAACTTGGGAAAAAAGTCAACGGAACCAGGGGTTCCCAACCTGGTACTTGCCCAGCCTTAAGCAGTTTAGCTTCTGCGATCTGACGAGTGCAGGTATGACAAGCTTAGAATAACCGTTGACAGAGTCTGCTGCAAGCCATTGTCCTCTTTTGATGGAAATCATTTGTACCCTTAACTTGGGAAAAAGTCAGCGGAACCAGGGATTCCCAACCAGTCTCCCAAACTGGTACTTGCCCAGCCTTAAGCTGTTTATCTTCTGCGATCTGATGAGTGCAGGTATGATCAGCTTAGAATAACAGTTCACAGAGTCTGCTGCAAGCCATTGTCCTCTTTTGATGGAAATCATTTGTACCCTTAACTTGGGTAAAAAGTCAACAGAACCAGGGATTCCCAACTAGTCTCCCAAGCTGGTACTTGCCCAGCCTTAAGCTGTTTACCTTCTGCGATCTGGCGAGTGCAAGTATGATCAGCTTAGAATAACCGTTGACAGAGCTTTGCTGCAAGCAATTGTCCTCTTTTGATGGAAATCATTTGTACCCTTAACTTGGGAAAAAAGTCAACGGAACCAGGGATTCCCAACCAGTCTCCCAAGCTGGTACTTGCCCAGCCTTAAGCTGTTTACCTTCTGCGATCTGACGAGTGCAGGTTTGATCAGCTTAGAATAACCGTTGACAGAGTCTTATGCAAGCCATTGTCCTTTTTGATGGAAATCATTAGTCAACTTAACTTTTGAAAAAGTCAACGGAACCAGGGATTCCCAACTAGTCTCCCAAGCTTGTACTTGCCCAGCCTTAAGCTGTTTACCTTCTGCGATCTGATGAGTGCAGGTAAGATCAGCTTAGAATAACCTTTGACAGATCTTTCTGCAAGCCATTGTCCTCTTTTGATGGAAATCATTACTTAACTTTTGAAAAAAGTCAACGGAACCAGGGATTCCCAAATAGTCTTCCAAGCTGGTACTTGCCCAGCCTTAAGCTGTTTACCTTCCGCGATCTGATGAGTGCAGGTATGATCAGCTTAGAATAACCGTTGACAGAGCTTTCTGCAAGCCATTGTCCTCTTTTGATGGAAATCATTTGTACCCTTAACTTGGGAAAAAAGTCAACGGAAACAGGGATTCCCAAGCAGGCTCCCAAGCTGGTACTTGCCCAGCCTTAAGCTGTCTACCTTCTGCGATCTGACGAGTGCAGGTATGATCAGCTTGGAATAACCGTTGACAGAGCTTTCTGCAAGCAATTGTCCTCTTTTGATGGAAATCATTTGTACCCTTAACTTGGGAAAAAAGTCAACGGAACCAGGGATACCCAACCAGTCTTCCAAGCTGGTACTTGCCCAGCCTTAAGCTGGTTACCTTCTGCGATCTGATGAGTGCAGGCATGATCAGCTTAGAATAACTTTTTACAGAGTCTTACGCAAGCCATTGTCCTCTTTTGATGGAAATCATTTGTACCTTAACTTGGGAAAAAAGTTAACGGAAACATGGATTCCCAACCAGTCTGCCAAGCTGGTAACTGCCCAGCCTTATGCTGTTTACCTTCTGCGATCTGACGAGTGCAGGAATGATCAGCTTAGAATAACCGTTGACAGAGTCCTCTGCAAGCCATTGTCCTCTTTTGATGGAAATCATTTGTACCCTTAACTTGAGAAAAAAGTCAACGGATGATCAGCTTAGAATAACCGTTGACAGAGCTTTCTGCAAGCAATTGTCCTCTTTTGATTGAAATCTTTTTTACCCTTAACTGGGAAAAAATTTAACGGAAATAAGGATTTCCAACCAGTTTTCCAAGCTGGTACTTGCCCAGCCTTAAGCCTTTTTACTTCTGCGATCTGACGAGTGCAGGTATGATCAGCTTAGAATAACCGTTGACAGAGTCTGCTGCAAGCCATTGTCCTCTTTTGATGGAAATCATTTGTACCCTTAACTTGGGAAAAAAGTCAACGGAACCAGAGATTCCCAACCAGTCTCCCATGCTGTTACTTGCCCAGCCTTAAGCTGTTTACCTTCGGCTATCTGATGAGTGCAGGTATGATGAGCTTAGAATAACCGTTGACAGATTTTTCTGCAAGCCATTGTCCTCTTTTGATGGAAATCATGTTAACTTAACTTTTGAAAAAAGTCAACGGAACCAGGGTTCCCAACTAGACTCCCAAGCTGGTACTTGCCCAGCCTTAAGCTGTTTACCTTCTGCGATCTGACGAGTGCAGGTATGATCAGCTTAGAATAACCGTTGACAGAGTCTGCTGCAAGCCATTGTCCTCTTTTGATGGAAATCATTTGTACACTTAACTTTGGAAAAAAGTCAACGGAACCAGGATTCCCAACTAGTCTCCCAAGCTGGTACTTGCCCAGCCTTAAGCTGTTTACCTTCTGCGATCTGACTAGTGCAGGTATGATCAGCTTAGAATAACCGTTGACAGAGTCTGATGCAAGCCATTGTCCTTTTTTGATGGAAATCATTTGTTAACCTTAACTTGTGAAAAAATTCAACGGAACCAGGGATTCCCAACTAGTCTCCCAAGCTGGTACTTGCCCAGCCTTAAGCTGTTTACCTTTTGCGATCTGACGAGTGCAGGTATGATCAGCTTAGAATAACCGTTGACAGAGTCTGATGCAAGCCATTGTCCTTTTTTGATGGAAATCATTAGTTACCTTAACTTTTGGAAAAAGTCAACGGAACCAGGGATTCCCAACCAGTCTCCCAAGCTGGTACTTGCCCAGCCTTAAGCTGTTTACCTTCTGCGATCTGACGAGGTGCAGGTATGATCAGCTTAGAATAACCGTTGACAGAGTCTGATGCAAGCCATTGTCCTCTTTTGATGGAAATCATTTGTACCCTTAACTTTGGAAAAAAGTCAACGGAACCAGGGATTCCCAACCAGTCTCCCAAGCTGGTACTTGCCCAGCCTTAAGCTGTTTACCTTCTGCGATCTGATGAGTGCAGGTATGATCAGCTTAGAATAACCGTTGACAGAGTCTGTTGCAAGCCATTGTCCTCTTTTGATGGAAATCATTTGTACCCTTAACTTTGGAAAAAAGTCAACGAAACCAGGGATTCCCAACCAGTCTCCCAAGCTGGTACTTGCCCAGCCTTAAGCTGTTTACCTTCTGCGATCTGACGAGTGCAGGTATGATCAGCTTAGAATAACCGTTGACAGAGTCTGCTGCAAGCCATTGTCCTCTTTTGATGGAAATCATTTGTACCTTAACTTGGGAAAAAGTCAACGGAACCAGGGATTCCCAACCAGTCTCCCAAGCTGGTACTTGCCCAGCCTTAAGCTGTTTACCTTCTGCGATCTGACGAGTGCAGGTATGATCAGCTTAGAATAACCGTTGACAGAGTCTGATGCAAGCCATTGTCCTCTTTTGATGGAAATCATTTGTTAACTTAACTTTTGAAAAAGTCAACGGAACCAGGGATTCCCAACCAGTCTCCCAAGCTGGTACTTGCCCAGCCTTAAGCTGTTTACCTTCTGCGATCTGACGAGTGCAGGTATGATCAGCTTAGAATAACCGTTGACCGAGTCTGATGCAAGCCATTGTCCTCTTTTGATGGAAATCATTAGTTAACTAACTTTTGAAAAAAGTCAACGGAACCAGGGATTCCCAACCAGTCTCCCAAAGCTGGTACTTGCCCAGCCTTAAGCTGTTTACCTTCTGCGATCTGACGAGTGCAGGTATGATCAGCTTAGAATAACCGTTGACAGAGTCTGCTGCAAGCCATTGTCCTCTTTTGATGGAAATCATTTGTAACCTTAACTTGGGAAAAAAGTCAACGGAACCAGGGATTCCCAACCAGTCTCCCAAGCTGGTACTTGCCCAGCCTTAAGCTGTTTACCTTCTGCGATCTGACGAGTGCAGGTATGATCAGCTTAGAATAACCGTTGACAGAGTCTGATGCAAGCCATTGTCCTCTTTTGATGGAAATCATTTGTACCCTTAACTTGGGAAAAAGTCAACGGAACCAGGTATTCACCAACCAGTCTCTCAAGCTGGTACTTGCCCAGCCTTAAGCTGTTTACATTCTGCGATATGACGAGTGCAGGTATAATCAGCTTAGAATAACCGTTGACCGAGTCTGATGCAAGCCATTGTCCTCTATTGATGGAAATCATTAGTTA
Organism: Bufotes viridis; assembly: GCA_033119425.1. Lineage (NCBI taxonomy): Eukaryota > Metazoa > Chordata > Amphibia > Anura > Bufonidae > Bufotes > Bufotes viridis. Next base: position 9,094 of record JAKVIS010006614.1, read on the forward strand.
ACTTAACTTTTGAAAAAGTCAACGGAACCATCGATTCCCAACCACGTCTCCCAAGCTGGTACTTGCCAGCCTTAAGCTGTTTACCTTCTGCGATCTGGCGAGTGCAGGTATGATCAGCTTAGAATAACCATTGACAGAGTCTGCTGCAAGCCATTGTCTTCTTTTGATGGAAATCATTTGTACCCTTAACTTGGGAAAAAGTCAACGAACCAGGGATTCCCAACCAGTCTCCCAAGCTGGTACTTGCCCAGCCTTAAGCTGTTTACCTTCTGCAATCTGACGAGCGCAGGTATGATCAGCTTAGAATAACCGTTGACAGAGTCTGCTGCAAGCCATTGTCCTCTTTTGATGGAAATCATTTGTACCCTTAACTTGGGAAACAAGTTAACGGAACCAGGGATTCCCAACCAGTCTCCCAAGCTGGTACTTGCCCAGCCTTAAGCTGTTTACCTTCTGCGATCTGACGAGTGCAGGTATGATCAGCTTAGAATAACCGTTGACAGAGTTTGCTGCAAGCCATTGTCCTCTTTTGATGGAAATCATTTGTACCCTTAACTTGGGAAAAAGTTAACGGAACCAGGGATTCCCAACCAGTCTCCCAAGCTGGTACTTGCCCAGCCTTAAGCTGTTTACCTTCTGCGATCTGACGAGTGCAGGTATGATCAGCTTAGAATAACCGTTGACAGAGCTTTCTGCAAGCAATTGTCCTCTTTGATGGAAATCATTTGTACCTTTAACTTGGGAAAAAGTCAGCGGAACCAGGGATTCCCAACCAGTCACTTCCCCAATCTTAAGCTGTTTACCTTCTGCGATCTGATGAGTGCAGGTATGATCAGCTTAGAATAACCGTTGACAGAGTATGTTGCAAGCCATTGTCCTCTTTTGATGGAAATTATTTGTACCCTTAACTTGGGAAAAAATCAAAGAACCAGGGATTCCCAACCAGTCTCCCAAGCTGGTACTTGCCCAGCCTTAAGCTGTTTACCTTCTGCAATCTGACGAGTACAGGTATGATCAGCTTAGAATAACCGTTGACAAAGTCTGCTGCAAGCCATTGTCCTCTTTGATGGAAATC